>CM046446.1:13039115-13059115 GCA_025506515.1 Flaveria trinervia
TGCCAGTCATGCGAATGAAGACTCAATCGTACGAATGAAGCTGATTCATACGATTGAAGGTTGATTCCCACGAATGGAGCGTTGAGTCGAGCGTCTAGTCCGGTTGTGTGACTGATGATGTTGAGTGTGAACTTCCTCTTGAACGTCTGATGATGATAAAGTAACATCAATAAAAGTGTCATTACTTGAGCACAAAGATTAAAGTCAACGCTATCAACATGTACATACTATTTCAATTGAAAACAACCTAACATTTTACAATTACCGATAACCCATTTGGAACTACAAATACTTAACAAGTGCCATCTTTCATAACAATGAGATCTTTACAAGGATGTCATAAGCAATGACGACTGCTCTTAGTACTTGGATCTACATAAGATCTGACGGGTGTGTCCGCTTGTGTGTGTGCTAGCCACGACCGAACCGATACAACCCGAACCGACCAAGCATTACTATACACTTCATACACGTCATTAATGCTTCACAATTATTGTCAATAGGTGTTTGACCGATCATTGCATTCAACTGTTAGGAATCTTGATCATTCATACTTACCACTAAACAAGTGAGTTTTGTGGCCCCTTTTATGCTTATACTACTTTACAAACATTTACAAACATGGGGGAAAAGTATGCTCACCCGTTTTCTATGCTGTACAACATACATACAATTTACATACTTGGAATCAACGTGCTACTGTTTTGTGGGTACTTATCTGATACATGCTTGAGTCTGCTTTGTGGTTCTTTCTTACAACCATTTAATTCCAGTGTGGGAACCGACGGATAGGTATTGGTAGTACTACTGGGTTGACACCCCCACCCTTGTGTTGGTATACTAGTTAGTACCAACAAAAGCCAGGAACGGGCCTTGGGTGAATATATTCCGACAAGATTCTTTGTGTACGTCATTAGGTTTCGTTGTAAAGCTCTTGTCATGTGATTTTGCTTGCTTATAACTGTGTGCACGGTATTCTGCAACAACTTTATACAACATCATTACTTATTTACTTTTAAACCTGCGAGCTCACCAACAATTTTGTTGACCATTTTCAGCATATCTTTTCAGGTGATCATGCTAGCTGAGGTTCTAGGTGTGCTGCTTTAGTGGAGACCCTAGGATGCATTTTTGGGCTAAACTTGTCATTTTGAAAACAATTGTTGTATCTGTTTGAAAGAACATTACTCTTTGTAACTTGCTCCCGGGTTGTGGGAATTACATACAACGCTATTATCTATGTTTATCTTATATCATATTTATGCTTATGGCTATGTTATCGTGAATACTGACTAAACATGATACAAGTCCCCTTGTTGTCGGGTGTTGTCATGACACGCCTGTCGTCATTATTATTATTGCATCTCTATCGCTTACTATGTGTTATGACGATTCCCGTCTCGTCGCAACCCCGTGTTTCCGCTCTTAGCGGGGGTGTGACATCCGAGAAGACTACAAAATGGACAAGTTGGCGAGATTGTACATAAAAGAGGTCGTGACAAGACACGGGGTGCCGGTGTCAATCATATCCGACCGTGACGGCCGATTCACTTCACGATTTTGGCAGACACTACAGAAAGCGATGGGCACTCGATTAGACATGAGTACCGTCTATCACCCTCAGACAGTTGGCCAAAGTGAACGAACCATACAAACGCTAGAAGACATGCTGAGAGCATGTGTAATCGACTTTGGTGGTAGTTGGGACACTTATTTGCCATTGATTGAGTTCTCTTACAATAACAACTACCATACCAGCATTGGGTGTGCTCTGTTCGAAGCGTTGTACGGAAGGAAGTGTAGATCACCCGTTTTTGGGCCGAGATTGGTGAAAGTAAGTTAGCAGGCCCAGAGATCATTTAGGAAACAACCGACAAGATCTTCCAAATCAAAGATAGACTGAAAGCCGCTAGAGATCGCCAAAAGAGCTATGTCGACAATCGTCGGAAGCCTTTATAATTCAACGTTGGAGACCAAGTGTTACTCAAAGTCTCTCCTTGGAAAGGAGTTGTTTGGTTTGGAAAGAAAGGGAAGTTAGCCCCAAGATACGTTGGACCATTCGAGATTATAGAAAGAATTGGTCCAGTGGCTTACCGATTAAGGTTACCACAAGAACTTAACGGTGTGCATGATACTTTCCATGTGTCGAACCTCAAGAAGTGTTTGGATGACGAATCACTTCACGTACCAATTGAGGATATCAAAATCAACCAAAAGCTTCATTTTATTGAGGAGCCCATTGAGATCATGGATCGTAAGGTCAAACAGTTGAAGCACAGTAGAATACCAATTGTTCGCGTAAGGTGAAATACAAAGCGAGGCCAGAGTTTACATGGGAACGGGAAGATCAAATGAAACTCAAATACCCACACCTATTCGTGGATGACACTCTTGGACCTGACTCCAGCTGAATTTCAGGACGAAATTCTCTCAACTGGGGGATACTGTGACATCCGTCACCTTAAGGTCCGTCAAACTACATAATTAACCATAGAATTATTTTAGTTATTCTTCCTCATCTTCATGAACTCCTGTTTTAAGGAATCATGTTTGCTTTATTACCCTTGTGCCTGTACTTCCTCCGTGAACGTGCGCTAAGTATAAAGCTTTTTATAAATTTCATCGTCATGATCACCAAATATATCATTTTTAATTATATCCATTGTCATTAATAAAACCATTTTAAGCTAACAATTACCATTAAACACTCTTTTAACATTAATATCACGAACATTATAAAGTCGTTTTCAACCGAAGCAAACTTTGGAAACCCGGGGGCTAAGTGCAGGGACTAAAATTGACATTTTGCAAACCTGGGATGGGAATAAAAACCCCATTCCCAGCCATTTCTTCATCCTCTTCATTTCTTCTTCACTTCTTCTTCTTCACCTATCTTCTTCATCTTAGCACCAAAAATGCCCCGTTTGGTCATGTTTTCGTCATCTAGACTTCATCTACAACCTAGTCTACTCCACCCTTGCAGGTAGACGACCTTGTTTGTCCATTTCTTGCTCGTTTTACTGCTGCCCATTTCTAGGGTTTCGGGTGTTCGGGTCAACTCGAACACAATAGGTCGTGTGGGTGCGTGTGATGACTTTCTGCGTGTGCTTCTTTTTCGTGTGTGTTTGTCGTGTGATTCTGTAAGTTCTTGATGTGTAAAACCCATGCTTGGGGAAGGCTGCTCTGCACTTTAGCAGTCGTGAACCTGCAGTTCAGGCGACTAGGTCTGTCATGCGACTGAGCCGTGCGACTGGGTGAGTCGTGCGACTGAGTCATGCGACTGGGTCATTCGGGCGACTGAGTCGTGCGACTGGGAATGTCATGCGACTGAGCCATGCGATCAAGTGTTGTGTGCGATTGAGTCAATGCGGATGAGTGTGTGTGCGATTGAGTCAATGCGGATAAGTGTGCGTGCGATTGAGTCAATGCGGATGAATGAATGCATGCGACTGTGCATGTATCGTGCGACTGAAGGCCAATCGTACGAATGTAGGTTCAGTCGTACGAATGAAGCTGATTAGTACGAATGAAGGTTGATTCGTGCATATGGAGGTTAAGTTGTGCGATTGGGTGTTGTGTGGTACGACTGAATGCCAGTCATACGAATGAAGGTTCAATCGTGCCAATGAAGTTGATTCGTACGATTGAAGGTTGATTCGTATGAATGGAGTGTTGAGTCGAGCGTCTGGTCCTGTTGTGTGACTGATGATGTTTGAGTGTGAATTTCCTTCCTGAACGTCTGATGATGATGATACATACTTACCACTTATCATGTGAGTTTTGTGGCCCCTTTTTTATGCTTATACTACTTTACAAACATTTACAAACATGGGGGAAAAGTATGCTCGCCCGTTTTCTATGCTGTACAACATACATACAATTTACATACTTGGAATCAACGTGCTACTGTTTTGTGGGTACTTATCTGATGCATGCTTGAGTCTGCTTTGTGATTCTTTCTTACAACCATTTAATTCTAGTGTGGGAACCGATGGATAGGTATTGGTAGTACTACTTGGGTTTACACCCCCACCCTCATGTTGGTATACTAGTTAGTACCAACAAAAGCCAGGAACGGGCCTTGGGTGAATATATTTCGACAAGATTCTTTGTGTACGTCGTTAGGTTTGGTTGTAAAGCTCTTGTCATGTGATTTTGCTTACTTACAACTGTATGCACGGTATTCTGCAACAACTTTATACAGCATCAATACTTATTTACTTTTAAACCTGCGAGCTCACCAACAATTTTGTTGACCATTTTGAGCATATCTTTTCAGGTGATCATGCTAGCTGAGGTTCTAGGTGTGCTACCTTAGTGGAGACCCTAGGATGCATTTTCGGGCTAAACATGTCATTTTGAAAACAATTGTTGTATCTGTTTCAAACAACATTACACTTTGTAACTTGTTCCCGGGTTGTGGGAATTGCATACAATGTTATTATCTATGTTTATCTTATATCACGTTTATGCTTATGGCTATGTTGTCGTGATTACTGACTAAACACGACACAAGTCCCCTTGTTGTCGGGTGTCGTCATGACACGCTGGTCATAATTATTATTATTGCATCTCTATCACTTACCATGTGTTATGATGATTCCGTCTCGTTACATCCCCGTGTTTCCACTCTTAGCGGGGGTGTGACAGACTGGTATCAGAGCCATTGGTTATAGAGAATTAGGCAATACACTTGACCTAGACTATAACCTAGGAACCTTCATGTAGATTTGCATGCCAGGGTTGTGTGCATTTTATATCTCATACGTGTTCCTCATTACTTGTTCGTTTATCTATTCGTTTCGTGATCATTTCACCGTGTGAGGGAGCCCTTGTGCTCGCTCTTTACGGGATGCTTCTATTGGATCTTCCGTTTGCACCGAGTTGTTTTATCAATCCGGGTATTGAACCCGAAGAGATCATCATGATCATGCTATTGCGTTTGATCTTAGACATTGAGATTAACCCTGAGGAGGTTATGTCTGAGACCTCGAGAGAGGAGGAAATAGGCAACCTCCGCTAGACTAAACTTGATTTCATGCATGGATATGTCATTAATATGATGGACTAGTGTTTGGACATTACCTATACACGGTGTGAGAATTACATGATATGCCTGTGATGTGTGATAACAACGAGTGTAATATTAACTTGGAAAGTTAGGCCTTAATGTGACATGGATAATGTGCCCTGCAATGGTTAAAACTTATGCGTTTACTATTCTTATGATTAGAACATGCCGCCTCGTAGAGTTACCTGCAGAAACAGTGGCGGAAGTGAAGCCCCGAGAGGCAGAGGCAGAGGCAAAGGTAGAGCACCGAGAACAAGTGATGGTCCTACCAATGTCACCCCGGGAACAGGAAATGCTGATATGGTAGCCTTAATCACTCAACAGCTGGCCGCACTGATTCCAACTATCGTGGCCCAAGTGAGCGATGCTCTTCAGAATTCTCACCCCCACGGGGATGGTGGCAATGATAATGAGGATAACGGGAACCCGACTGGGAACGAAAGCAATCAGGAGACCGAGAATGGTGGTACAGCCGGTAATGAAACTGGAATTGTTAATGAGACCGGGGTTGTGAATGCTAGACGGGGATGTTCATACAAGGAGTTTGTGGCTTGTAAACCAAGAGAGTTTGATGGCAAAGGTGGAGCCATAGCCCTGACCAGATTGCTTGAAAAGATGGAGGCCGTGATCGACATCAACGAATGCCTTGACAGTCAAAGGATTAAGTATGCCACGTGCTCACTACAGGGCAAGGCACTAACATGGTGGAACACTCAGATTCAAGGTAGAGGAAGAGAATCAGCGATGCAAATGTCATGGGATGAGTTCAAAGCCCTAATCACGAAGGAGTACTGTCCTCTCAACGAGATGCAAAAACTTGAGCATGAGTTCTGGAATCATGCTATGGTGGGGGCTAGGCACACAGCTTACACCGATCGTTTTCACGAGCTAGCAAGGTTGGTTTCGCATCTGGTCACCCCAGAATTAAAAAGGATAGAGAGGTATATTTGGGGACTTGCGCCTCAATCCGGGTAATGGTAACCGCAGCTGCTCCTCCTACTATTCAGAGCACAATTCTGAAGGCTGGCGCTCTAACTGATGAGATGGTGAGAACAGGGGTATTGGGAAGGGGAGCAAAGAAAAGGAAAGATGTTGGGGAAACGAGCCGGTCGAGTGCCTGGAAATTCGAGAAAAGGGCCAAGACAACCAGAAATTTTGTGGCCGTGACCCAGGGCAGGTGAGAGTATGTGGGTCTGCACCCCAGATGCGATAGGTGCAACTTTCATCATCCCCCAGCTATGCCGTGCTGGGTGTGCGCGAACTGTAGACGCCCGGGGCATTTAGCAAGACATTGCAGAACAACGCCGAATATGGTCGAACCAGTCAACGCGGTTAACCCCGCTAGGAATGCCAGGGGTTGTTACGAGTGTGGAAGCCCTGATCACTACCGGAACATGTGCCCCAAATTGAATCGGACACCGGGCTAACAAGGGAACAACCAGCATCAGACGATCGCTATAGCTGGAAATCAAGGCCCGACAAACCAAGGAATGCGGCTCGGGGATGCGCTTTTGTCATTGGAGCCAATGATGCCCGTCAGGACCCTAATGTTGTCACGGGTACGCACTTACTCAATAATCACTTTGCATCTGTACTATTTGACATTGGAGCAGACAATAGCTTTATATCTTCAGAGTTTGCGCAATTACTTGATTTGAGTCCTAGTAGGCTAGAAACTAGCTATTCTGTAGAAATGGCCAATGGTAGGGTTGTTCAGGCTGACGAGATTATTAGAAAGTGCTCGATGATATTGGAGAACCACGCCTTCGATATAGACTTGATCCCCTTTGAGTTAGGAAGTTTTGACGTGATTGTGGGAATGGATTGGTTGTCGAAACACGGAGCCGAGATTGTCTGTCGGGACAAGGTGGTACGAATCCCTATGTCAGACGGAGGAGTATTCAGAATTCAAGGAGAACGACCTGGAAGAAACTTAAAGCTTATTTCCTGCATGAAAGCACGCCGGAGTTTACGAAAATAGTGCTACGCTTTTCTAGCTCATGTGGTGGAAAAGAAAGAAGAGGAGCAGAAATTGGTAGATATCCCTGTAGTGCGGGATTACCCAGATGTATTTCCTGATGACTTGTTTGGTTTGCCTCCTCCACGGCAGGTGGAATTTCGTATTGAGTTGGTTCCTGGAGCTACACCGGTAGCAAAGACGCCGTACCGGTTGGCACCATCTGAAATGCAAGAGTTATCTAGCCAGTTACAGGAACTACTGGAGAAGGGTTTTATTCGGCCGAGTCACTCGCCTTGGGGAGCACCGGTGTTATTTGTCAAGAAGAAGGATGGGTTGTTCATAGATCGCAGTAGATCGATTCCTAATCGATTCTTAACGTTTAGATTCAATACATTACTATTTCTACATGCGTTCTCACTGATTGGATCGCCAATCAAATAGGATTCCGCACTATTTGATTCGGTATACATGTTAATCAGTTAGTATTTCGTTTAATACACGATCCTAACAGTGTTCTTAAGTTACTTAGTATATTATAATCAACTCTTAGAAAGATTCTGCTTCATCAAAACCATGTGTGTCTAAGTGAATTTGAGAGAAAACAAAGTGTTAAGTGACATATATCCATTCCACAATTGGTATCAGAGCCCGTTTCTGCTGGAATGATCTAACCATCATTCTAGCAACCCGAGCTCTTGATTTCTAGATTGATTTCAGGTTCTTTGACGTTGTACCCACTTTGTGTTCTTTGTGTTTTGCTCAGATCTGGTTACGTATGGTGTTTTTATGTTAAAATCAAACTCGAAACCACGTTCCTGTCACCCCTGCGAATCTTATGATGTCTATTTCGGTTGTTCATGTAAAAGTCGTAAGATTTGGGTTTTTGGTAGTTTTGGCAGCTACAGATCCAAAAATCTACGTGCAGAATGGTTCATGCGACTGGACGAGTCTTATGTCCAGTCGTGAGACTGGACCAGTCTTATGTCCAGTCGTGCGACTGGACCAGTCTATGTCCAGTCGTGCGACTGGAACAGTCTTATGTCCATTCGTATGACCGGACCATGAGAATGGACCAGTCTTATGTCCAATCGTGAGACTGGACCAGTCTTATGTCCAGTCGTGAGACTGGACCAGTCTTATGTCCAGTCATGAGACTGGACCAGTCTTATGTCCAGTCACACGAATATATCATTCGTATCATTCATTCACACGAATGTGATATTTTTCCTCCATGTAATACAAATGAAAGGTGTTCCAGAACAAAAAAAATCTGGAACTACCTTTTGCACAGATTTAAGGATGAGCAAAGCACATTCACCTTGAGGTTCTTTTGTCAAATAAGTTCGATGGATACCCCATTATTTGTTGGACTTCCAGAATAGGTTATTGTAGTTAGAACACAAAAGAGAGGAGAGAAGATGTCAATAGTTGGTGCTTATATTATGGGGTAGTGAGGAGCATCTGACTACTTATGGACCAATCAAGTTATATTTATCCGCACAGAGAGGATTCTCATTCTTAGGGTGAATCCATGTATAGAGAAATTGAAGACACAATCAGAAATTGATAATGTGAGCAGGTTTCTGATGATGAATCTACGTGCATGCTGATTTGTTTGATATTGTCAACTGTGGATTAGAACCTTCAACCTTTTGCCCAATACACTGTATGAAGACGCCAGGAGAGCACAATGTTTATATATTGGGATATGCCAAATGTGAGGGGGAATTTCTATAGTTGTTAATGTTAATCAGGTTAGACTGTGTGAAGATTGAAGCAATGGAAAACTATTCATGCCATTATCTGGAAGAAGCAGTCATATGGGGAATCTTGCTGCTATGATGGTGTTTTGCAAAGTAAATGAAAGCTATTGTGCCTAAATTCATTTTCAGGGATACTGTAGCAACCTGACGGATCGACAACATTGGCTAATATGGTTGTTCGTTTGATTCGATTGGAAACCAGAACAAAGATTGACTGAAGATTGTAAGAGGTGTTATCACTATTCGCAAGCAACGTCCAAGGGGAAATTTGTTAGAGCATATATTGTCATATATAGTGTGTCTGTCGCTTGACGAATAGTCTAGGATTATTGTATTACACTTGATATGTTGTAAACACTTGAAACTGGGTCATTCGTAGGAGCATATGCAAATGAGACTCAGTGGTACGACTGAGCCATGCTAATGGACTAGTCATGCGACTGAGAGATGTGATTGGGGCATTCGTAAGACTGAACCAGAAGAATGGTCCAGTCGTACGATTGAACCATACGCATGGTCCATCATACGATTGAACCATACGCATGGTCCAATCGCACGAATGGGCCCAGTCCCATCTAATATGGGCCTAGGCCTATATATACCAGTTTCAATGTGTAGAGATAAGGATTCTGAGAGGAAGTATGCCCGGGGCCTAGGGCTACTGGATGATAGGGGACATCATGCTCGATCTCCCCTTGCCAAGAGTCTGGATTCTTATGTTGTAACGAGCTTGTAATCATTAGGTTTTATCAATGAAACCATTAAATAATAGTTCGTGTTATTGATTGTCTCTTGATTTTTGCTGTTGTTATCCTTCTGTCAAGAACATGCTCGGATGTTTCTGCACTATTTGATTCGGTATACATGTTAATGAGTTAGTATTTCGTTCAATACACGATCCTGCAAGTGGTATCAGAGCTTTGGCACTTGATTACGTGTGATTCAATCGTTTTTGATACGAAAATTGTGTTTTTTCACTAAAAACACAATCTTTTTGTGTCAAACGGTGTCTTAGACGTCTCCTGGTTATAAAGTTCAGTTTTTCCGGCATACGACAACTAGGGTTAGTGAAAATTCAAGTTTTAGTGGCCAAAACATGTTAAACCTACAAATTTTCAAAATCCAGCAGCTTCAGTTGCACAATTGACTCAATCGCACGACTGAAGACATTCGCATTCCCATACGCATGATTGGACTCAGTCTCACTTACATTCCTCCGATTGAGTAATCTATTTGCATTGTTCATCCGTATTAGTTCATTCGCCCGACTGAGTCATTCGTATTAGTTTAGTCGCACGATTGAACCATCCGCATAGTTCAATCACCCGAATAGCCCAATCGCACCTTCATTCGCACTTATTCAATAGTTTGGTTTAAAGTTAAAGTTAATTGCAATGGAAGACCAATATTCAGCGTTCACAGCAGGGAGAGACTCACGTGTACAAAACTTACTGCTACTGGAGAATGAAGTGGGGAATCACAACAAGCCCCCAAAGCTAATCACGTTAGACGAGTACCCACAATGGAAGCAACGTTTTGAGATGTACTTAAATGGAGTAGATCCCAATCTGTGGGAGTTTATAGAGACGGAGTACAGCATGCCAGTCGGAGCTGATGGGGTCAAGCTCACACTTAGTGGCATGACTGACATACAAAAAGTGAAATACAATGCAGAAAAGGAGGTTTATGCTTTGCTTACACAGTCAATTCCAAAGGATATTTTCCATCAATTCTTGGAATATACACAAGCAAAGAAGCTATGGGATGCATTGGAGAAAAGGTATGACGGAAATGCATCATTGAAGGTCATAAAGGCTAAGGCTTTAAAGAAGGAGTTTGACAACTTCTCCTCGATAGGAAAAGAAAGCCTAGATGATGTGATCGATAGATTCTACCACTTGTTGAGTGAGATGCACACTCATGGAGTATCGACGTCAATGGAGGACAACGTGTCCAACTTTGCAGAGGGGCTGCTGGAGAAATGGGTGTCATTCATCTCCAATCTCAGACAAAATGGTATGCTAACAAATTTAGATATCAATGACTTCATTCTGAAGCTGAGAGAAGAAGAACTAAGAATGAAGTACAGAGCTCAAAAGGCTTCTTATGATCAGGACCCAGCTCTGTACAACACGACTCCTCAAGCCAAGACATCTGGAGCACCTCTTCAGACAGCTTTTGTATCAAGCTCGTTTGGTCCCTCACCAGCCTCTACTTCAGGGTCAGAAACGCCAGGGTCGTCTCGTACCCAATAAATTGCACCTGAAGCAAATGCAACAAAGCTGAAGACCAAGAACTTCAGCAATGTGGCGGTTGAGATAGCTAAAGAGCACATGGATCTCTTAGCTGCAGTAGTCCACTCCTATGATGGACTAATTGCTGGAAAGTTGGGAACTGCCACTTGCCAGATGAGGACTATGAGAAGGTGGATGAGACAGAGCTGGAGAGGATGGACATAATGTGGGCCTAAGACAGTGCAGTCCGAAGAGCTAAGAAGTTTGTCAAAAAGACCGGACAAAATTTGATTGCTACTAAGGACACTACCTTCGGCTTTGATAAATCCAAGGTAACCTGCTTCAACTGCGGTGAAAAAGGGCACTTTAAAAGGGAGTGCGTGAAGCCAAAGAAGACTGGCAATGGAATCCTTTCTCCTCCTTAAGTCGTCAGGAGAAACCCACTAGCAGTCCTACTTCATCAAGCAAGGATCCAAAAGCCTTGACTTCTCATGATAATGAAGGACAGGACTAGAGCTTACGGTTTGTCTCACGGGGAGAATCCAATATTGCTTGTGTGGAAGATATTGATGATGACTCTGCCAGTGAAGGAGATATTGCAGTGGAACTTGTGATGTAAACATCAGAAGAAACTGCACCAGTGGTCACCTACCTGCTTGAAGAAGGAAAACTACTACAACGTCAGAATCACCAGCTCCAGAAACACGAGTTTCTGCATTGATGGCTGATTTATCAGAACCCTCTCAGGTAAGTACTACTGATCAACTCTTTAATAATCATGTTTGTTCTAATTGTAATAAATTTAGGGAAAGCATTGATTTAAAATTTTCTAGGTTATTATATCATAATGATAACTTAGAAAGGACCTAGAACTATGCACCGATGCAAACAGAGTTTTAAAACAAAATGAGCATAGTTACAAAGAAAAGATAGACCTTTTGAACAAACAGCTTAGGGAAACAGAAGTAGTAGTCTTTAACCAAGCTAATGACATTAGGAGGCCAAACAAAAGGAGGCCACTTGTTCATCAAATGAATCTGGTTCTAAACAAAAAGAGGCCGCTTTAAAGGCAAAAGGTAAGATGCCTTGCGATAATCTGGACAAAGAGTTTGAAAAGGTTAGTATAAAGTCTGGTTCAACAAATGTCAAATCTAAACCTAAAAGGACAAGTAATATTAACCAATCACGTGCATCATATCAAAGTCCAGAAAATAGAAAAGAAAAAAGATGTTAAAAATGTTAAAGCAATTAACTTTGTAAAACAAGATAAAACATCTAAACAAGGTGAGTCGAAACCCAAATAGAGTAAGGTCATCCGGGTGTCACATACATCTCCACAAAAACAATTAAATCGTAAAGCCGAAAGCAGATCATGCTACAGTTGTGGAAAGCATGGACACATTGCGTTTCACTGTCCTTACTATCAGACACCGAGGAGGAAAGTTGAACTTCCTGAACAAAAACCTAGCTCTTTTAAGAGGAACTCAGTGACGCCACCTAAAAGAGATAGTGAACCTAAGGTTCAACACATTAGCCAGTCGTCTGTTTATCACAAAAAGGCCTGACACAAATCTGGCTTATAGAAGGAGAATTCAACCTCATTGTCTGATAATGAGAACAAGGAGACATCTGAGCTTCCCTCATCCCTGAATGGCTAATGGGTTATATTTATGATGTGTGATGCCTCTGGGAAACCTAAGGCAGTGAAGGCTTGGGTCCCTAACCTGAATTAACATTTTCAAATTGAATATGCATGGTGTTCGCTATAGTGCTGAGACCAACACGTGGATCATAGACAGCGGAACATCCAGGCACATGACAGGGAGCAGGACACTCCTATCAAACGTCAAACAGATAAAAGGAGGTCACGTTTCATTTGCTGGAAACAAAGGTGGGTACATCACAGCTCAAGGAGAAGTAGGTAATCAGAAAGTGAAGTTCGACAAGGTAAATTATGTCCAACAACTTCAGAATAACTTGCTTTCTATTTCTCAAATTTGTGATAAAGACTTTAAGGTAGTATTTGACAACAAGAAGTGCTATGTCCTGAAAAAGGACTATGTCATCCGGAGGATCAAGTATTAATGTTTGCCTCAAGATATAAGGACCTTTATGTCTTGGATCTATCAGAGGCCTCCACAACGGATCATGAAGTTCCAACTTCCTGGCATAGGAGAATGGGACACATTAATCCATGGAAGATGAATCACTTGATCTAGAATGATCAAGTGAGAGGAGTTAACGTCAAAAACTTCCAACTTCTGGATTTCTGTGTTGCATGCAAGAAGGGCAAACTTACGAAGAAGTCTCATAAGGAAAAGAAATTTCGTTCTATCGAACTTCCTCTTGAACTTCTTCACATGGATTTGTTTGGTCCAGTCAGTACAAAAAGCATCGCAGGCGACTTGTACTGCTATGTAGTTACAGATGACTACTCAATATTCTCCTGGGTGATGTTTTTGAAATCCAAATCAGAAACATTTGAGTAATTCAAAGAATTAGTAACTACATTGGAGTCCCTCTACAAGCTGAAGGTTCGTCAAGTGCGCTCAGACAACAGAACCGAGTTCAAGAATTAATGGATGGAGGCTTACTGCAAGGAAAAGGGAATTGTGCATTAGTTCACCTCTGTCTACACACCTCAGATGAACGGCGTTGCTGAAAGGAAAAATTGCAGCTTGATAGAGACAGCACAGAAAATGCTTGTAGACTCGAAACGGCCCATCCAATTCTAGAACGAGGCAGCTGCAAACGCATGTTACACATTGAATCGAGTTCTGATATTTAAACGCCATGGCAAGAAATGTTACGAGCTACTACAGCGACGTAAACCAAATCTAGAGTATCTCGAGCCATTTGGCGCCCCGTGCACTCTACTGAAGAAGACTCAGGAGGGCAAATTCAGTGAGAAGGCTGATGAAGGTATCTTTCTAGGATACAACATACCAAACAAGAGGGTTTACAACAACTCTACGGTAAGGTAGAAGTGTGGTGTAATGTTGATGTTCAGAGATACACCACACCACCTGCTAGAAAAGTACCTGCCTTCTTTTTCGACTATGATTGGTTCTTCAAATCCTTCAACATACCACTCTCCACTTCTGATGATGAGTTAGCAACAAAGATGATGTATGATGTTCTAAACACACCATCTCAAGAATCTACATCATCTGGACTACAAGGTGATTTATCTACCAACTTAGGGGGAGCACTTGAAGATAATGACTCTTCCTCTGATGAAGAAGCTGTGGAGACTGATCAGAACAATGAGGAGCAATAGGTTTCCCCTACTGCAAGTCCATAAGCTTCTGACATTGATGCCTCTGAGTCTTCAGAACCTCAAACTCCTACTGCCTAAGATACTGAACCAACTGTTTATAATCTTGATTCTGAGGTAGTTGTTCTAACCACTCCTGGATCACGCCTAAATGTCTATCATCCTTTGGATAATGTCATTAGGAATGTCAGGTTAGGAGTTCAGACCAGAAATCAGCTATACTCAGCTGATTATGCCTCGGTGATGGAAAAGGGATACCTTCACGATGGTGCATATCGTTGCTTTGTGTCTTAGTTTGAGCTAAAGTACGTTAGTGAAGCCCTAAATGATGAGGCATGGATGAGTGCCATGCAAGAAGAACTCTTCAGTTCAAGAAGTTAGGTGTAGGACTCTGGTGGATAGACCTAAAGGTGCTAAGGTCATTGGCACAAAATGGTCTCGAATGCAAGAAAGATGATCAAGGCGTGATCATCAGAAACAAGGCTCGACTTGTTGTCCAAGGATTTCGACAAATCGAGGGCATTGATTACAATGAAGTGTTTGCACCCATGGTAGAATGGAAGCAATCCGTATCTTCCTTGCCTATGCATCGTACATGAAGATTAAAGTTTATCAACTTGATGTTAAGAGTGCATTCCTTCATGGTGAAATCAGAGAGACAGTGTATGTAAGTCAACCCGAGGGATTTGAGGATCCATATCATCAGGACAGAGTTTACAAACTCGACAAGGCCTTATATGGGCTTCATCAAGCTCCCCGAGCCTCGTATGATAAACTCTCGACACATCTTGTGAAAAATGGTTTTTGCAGAGGAGTTATTGATTGTACACTATTCATAAAAGAAAAGGGATGGATTTATTTACTGCTTGTCCCAATTTATGTAGATGACATAATCTTCGGTTCAAAGAATGAAGAGCTATGTAAAGAATTTGAAGGAGTAATGAAGGCTGAGTTTGAGATGAGTGCCATGGGAGAGATGAAATTCTTTCTTGGGTTGCAAGTTGATCAGACACCAAAAGGGATTTTCCAACATCAGACCAAGTATGTAGGAGATATCCTCAGTCGGTTTGACATGGAGAATGCTTCCGCAGCTGGGACTCCACTTGCTATAAACCATGATGTAGCACCCGACGAGAATCGTGATCTGGTCGATGCCACCATGTATCGAGGAATGATTGGATCTCTCATGTACCTCACTGCCTCAAGACCTGATATTATGTACGCGACATGTTTATGTTCAAGATATCAGGCAAAGCCAAAATTTAACTATCTGATAGGGGTCAAAAGGATCTTTCGTTATTTGAAGGGTACTCCAACACTTGGGTTGTTGTATCCTCATGACGATGACTTTGAGCTAACAGCGTATAGTGACTCGGATTACGGTGGCTGCAAGATGAACTACAAGTCTACATCAATGGATGTCAATTCTTTGTGAGAGATTAGTGACCTGGCAGTGTAAGAAGCAGACCTCAGTTGCCTTGTCAACCTGTGATGCCGAATACGTTGCTGCCACAAGTTGCTGTTCACAAATCATATGGATTCAATAGCAAATGCGGGACTACGGTTTGAAATTCTATCTACTCCTATTTTTGTTGATAACTCTGCTGCAATTGCAGTAACTAAAAATCCGGTCCAACATCCTAAGACGAAACACATCGGCATAAAATATCACTTTATACGTGATTGCTTTGAAAAGAACTTAATCGATGTGATTAAAATTAATATTAATTTTCAATGTGCTGACCTCTATACAAAGGCTTTTGATAAACCAAGTTTTCTATATTTGTTAGAGGTCAATGGAGTTAAAAAGAAAAGTGATGTAATTCCGGAAGATGACCATGTAGGCCGATGCGTATTGTCTTAATCTTCTTTTATTTTTATTTTCATTTTCTTTATTTATTTGTTTAACTTTAAGTAGTTAGTTAACTTGATGTTATTTTTTTGCCTATTAAAATCCTAAAAAGTGTAAATCGGTTACGGTTTTAGAATTTTAGGGGGAGAATAGGTCATTTAGTAACATTAACAAAAAAAACAAGGGAGAAGGAGAGGCTAGCTGATAGAAAGTAGGTCGTATCTATGATACCGATTCAATGACCTTGGAAAATGATAGTACACAGGTACAAACTATTTGGACTTTAAAAGTTTAAATAATAAGATACGAAGTTCAAAGTATAAGTCGTGTAGTCTGAGCAATATTAAAAGAAAAATGATAGTGAACTAGCTTCTACTAAGGTAACACAAAGTAAGTAGACCTAGAGATTGTGAGACAACAGATGATATGTCGGTAGATTCAACACAATAGATGATTAGACCATGTTGGTGATCTCAAGAACAAACTAAGTTGTTCAACAAGTTGTGGGTTAACATCTTATCCCTGGTTAACACAATCAACAAACTTCAATAAGGGGTGAAGAGCAGAATAAACACCACAAATGTGTGCGTAAGACCAAAATATGAGAAAAAGCAATCAAACTAGTAACTTATGTTGTTGGTGAGAACTGTGCAAAAAGATTATAATTGCTCAAACAAGAAGATAGGTTATGTGCCTCTCTACTGTGCGGTGGCACTAACATGAGGATAATCATAATCTATATATTAAGACTTCATTGTTGTTTGCTGCCTCTCTGTTGTGCGGTGGCACTAACCTGAGGCTTGGCTTCTCTCTAAAAGGTCTAAGAATAGTTTCTTCTTGAAAACTACCCTGAGACCGCTCAAAAATCTCCTGAGGAATGTTGATTACCATATAAGCGTGGGATCCACAAATGTTTATTGAAATAATCAAACCCTAAACTATCACCAATCTGTGTCAAAAGTCTGTGTATGGATTTAAGAGGACCATATATACTGACAATCATCGTGGCTACAATTCTTGAAAGTCCAAATCAATGTGGGGATCTAATAGTACTAGTATGATTTCCTAAACATGCTAACGACTCTAGATGAAAAAAAGAATTGAGCATCAAAAGGTGTTGATAAACATGTCCCAAATGATTTGACTTGCCTGTATGATTCCAAATTGAATTGGTCCATTTATGGTCAAAATAAATTGAAGCTGCCTTTTCCGGAACCGAATCCATTAGATTTCTATCTTAGGATTTGCACCTCACACAAAAAGTCAAAAAAGAGTTTTAGTTTTGTATTTTAGTTTGTCTTTTATTTCAATTTAGTCAATTTCAATTTGTTTGATATCGGACTACATCATGGAATTCATTAGGTGATTTAATCATTTAAAAGGGTCATGTCTGAGGTCACCACACGTGTGTTCAAAGGTAAAATCAGTCACGTCTGAGGTGGTCATAAGTTTTTCAAGTTAAAATGATCATGTCTGAGATGATCAAATGCTCATAAAGTTTAATCAAAAGTTAAAAGGGTAAGTGTGAGAGATGGACATAAAGTCAAAATTATGAGTATGACCCAATCGCACGACTGGATCATGAGTACGAACCAACCGTACGAATGGACCATACTTATGCACTAAACAGCCGAATGGCACATGATTATGAACCATTCACCCGAATGGATTATCAGAATGAGCCATTCGACCGAATGGAACTGTGCGATGAGTCAGTCGCCCGACTAAAATCCAGTCGACCGACTGAATGTGATCGACTGAGCCAATCGCGCGACTGAGGTTCATTTGCCCGAATGAACTGAGCGAATGAGTCCAGTCGGCCGATTGAAATCAGATTCAGTATAAATAGGGCCACAATCGATCGCATTCAACTCATCACCCCATCATCCTAATATCGCACACCTTACCGTTACTCTGCCCAAATTTCATTAGACCAAAGTTTCTGACTTCTCGTGATATTCTGACCTTCATTGGTGATTATACAGGTAAAATGCGGTGTACCCATGACAAAAACTCCATTGATTGACCTCCAAAAATCAAGAAATTGGACCAAACAAGAACCGAACCGTGAATGGACTAATAACCTAACTAAAGCGAGTAAAATGTTGAAATTGAAGTTATTAGGTTAATGATTGCGAGTCTAAAGATCCATTATACGACGTCTAATTTCAAGAATTGGGTAAAAATCGAATCATAGTCGACCGAACAGTGGGTCATGCGACTGGTTGCCAGGATGAACTCCAATCGCACGATTGAGCTGGTCGAATGGCTCAATCGGCCGAATGGACCATACGGATGAGCTCAGTCGGCCGACTGAACCAATCACAGGCTCAGTCAACAGATTGAACTCAGTCTTCTGCTCAGTCACCCGACTGAATCCAGTCGCATGCCAAGACAACCGACTGAATACAGTCGCATGGTTTAATCGCATGAATGAACCAGAATGAATTCAACCAACTTAATTAGAACTGATTTGTGTTGTATGGTTAGCTAATGTTTATGTGTCTTGTGTTACAGATCCATGGCTGACAGGTGGTCCATCAACCCCAAGCACAACATCTGTGCTCATCTCGATTCTATGACTCAGAATGGTGCCGAGTTTGCAGGGATCATCGCTTTCCTCAAGCGATCCAGGATCCACAAGGCGATATCTACACCATGCACTCCCTACAGGTATATAGAACAGGCCTTCTAGGAGGGTGCATCAGTTGATCGATCACGAGAGCCGTACTGCATAAGGAGTTCTATCCTTGGGTTGGATATATAGATTATTGCTGAGGATATCAGGAGAGTACTGGGGTTGGTGATGATGCAAACCACACCCACTAGACTTCACCCACCGACGGTGAGAGGGTGCTTCTTGAGGATGAAGTTCGCTGGGGATATCAATGCAGGGGTGCTCAACAAGAGCAACCTGTGTCCCCAGTATAAGTACTTGGCACATGTCATCCTCAAGTACTTGGCGTCGAGAAGGGGTGGGTTCGATGACCAATCAGACCAGATTCAAAATGCCTACGTGGCATTGGTGCTGAACCACCCTTTCAGCTTTTCTAGCATGATCTTCTCCTACCTGATAGAGAACATGGAGGCGAAGGGCAAAAAGGGTTTCTGCATGTACTACAGATGATCTTTGATGGGAAGCTGCCCACACTGCCTAAGGAGAGCCACGACGCTGTGGCATTGGAGATTATGGATGATACGACACTAGGTTGTATGAAGGTATACCGGGGAAAGCTGGTCAAACCCCCAGTAAAGAGACTCATAGGCCATCTGGCCAAGGTGGACTACGTGGTGCCGGGAGTCGTAAAGGGCGCCACATAGACAGTGATTCGGATGTCGAGAAGCTGGAGCTCCCCGAAGATGACTCCAACGACAGCGACAGCGGTGATGGTGGAGATGCAGGGCCCCTCAACTGAGGGCCCCCACTGCTGATATAGCATCTCCACCAACCACCCAAGGTGGAACAGAGGCTGCAGGGTTCCATCAGGACTTTGGTTTTGATAAGGACGATGAGACAGATGAGGAGCCCCTGACACGGACTGTAGGGAGCTGGGTGGTTGCCACAGACTGAGGTATTTGGGAGGTTGGAGGACACCCTGGCGAGACTAGGGATGCTGACACTGATCCTACTTATGCTCCCGATCAGTCCAGCAGCATTCCAGGGGGAGCATCCACCTCGAAGGGCTCAAGGAAGAAAAGAATGGCTCAGCCCCACGGGTTGAAGAAGAAGAAGAGGAGGATGACATTCATCACCACCACCACTACGACCTCCACTTCCACCACTCCACCCACTACCACCACTCCACCTACTACCACTACTACCACACCCACTCCACCACCACC
>CM046446.1:13688744-13911510 GCA_025506515.1 Flaveria trinervia
AACGTTCCTCTCCAAAAATTTCCATGGCGTCTATGCAAATTAACCGCGACACAACTGTGTTGCCTACCTCAAAAAATCGCCGATCTGGACTAAGTTCGATACTGCTATCGATCTTATGGTTCAGTCCCAATACACAAGGCATTCATTCTGAACCCCGTTTTACATACCGAATCCTTGAACCAATTTTGGATGAACGTTAATGTCACTACTGGAGAGCAACACACAATCCCTCCGTCAGTCGTCAACAACAAAGAAGTAGTGATTACTCCTGCAACAATCCGTAAAATTCTTCAACTGAGTGATGCTACCTCTCCTGCTGGATATCCGAGGGCCACCTAGATCTATCATTTGCTCAGCATGGATATCAAGGTGATCTCAGTGCCACCACCATCATGAAGAAACATTTTAATGACGCTGAGCGCCTGATTTTTCATATGGTCAATGTATGTTTGGCCCCTAAGACATCGTCTTGGGATCAAATGTCCACCAAATGGCAGCAGGTAATGTATTCTATCCTTGAGCAACAACCACTGAATTTTTCAGAATTAATATTTTCAGAGCTCAAAGAAATGGCTCAAAAACTAACTGCCAACCGTTGGATACTCTATCCACGGTTCATAATGGCCATTATAATAGACCAGCTTAATGCTGAGGGACTTGTTGGCTTGGGAGTCCCTGCTACGGCTGTTTTGCCAGAAGTATACTCCCGGCACAACTCCGACCGACACTCAAACTGGCTGCCAAGCTGCGAAAACCCACGCAGCTGGAACCCACAGCCACCACCTCCAAATCCAATGTCCCCACCAAACTCACCAAAAAGAAACCCAAATGGCTACTCAGGGAATTGAGTCCCCTGAGGATGCTCCTGCACAACAAACGCAGGATATATCTACTAGTCCAAACCCCCTAGTGGATACCATGACTCCTCCAGCCACAGCCGCTCAGCTTCCTCTCAACAGGAGCCTGCAGCAACCCAAGGGGCCCTACTTATCTGGGATCTTCCTCACTTGAGGAGATTGCCATTGAAGAGCACCATCCACCCCAGGTGCACACTGCTGCTCTACCCCCGTACCCCAAACAACCGCCCCCACAGCCCAACTTTAATAGTTGCTCAAGTGCTGACTCAATTGCACTCCTCACCCCCTCCCCAGAAACCACTTATTACTGGAATACCTCTACAATTGAGGGGGAGGAACACAGTGCATCTGAGAACCACAGCACAGGGGTTCCCAATTCTATCTCCTGGTGTAGAGAAGGAGCTTAGAATATCTAGTGAGGCTGCCACCTCCTCTGACTCAGCACATGACCAGAGTGAGGCTGGTAACATTGCTAAGACCTCCCTAGAGCAACAGCTGATGATGGACATTGTCCTGAGGCTGGAAGTCCCCAGTACCAAGCACAAGGGGCACATGCACCAACTGGTCTACACCCAGTGCATGTTCATCCTGCTCTAAGCAGGAGGTCAGGTGATTCAGTATCAACTGATGATGACCTGAGCTTCTTCTTCGATGTAGTTGCTCAAAACACCATTCTAGAGGATGAGGTTAGCAGACTCAAAGAGCTGCTGGCCAAGATGTCTCAGGATGCAAGTCCATCTGCCACCCTCATACACCCACAGATGGCACCTTCCCTTGAAGGTTTCCCAAATACAGAGCCACCCCAAAATCAACCACCTGCCTCCGCTTCAGGCCCTACTTCCAGGAACAGAACCCTCCTGAGCAAATAGGTGCTGCACTCAAAAATTCCCTCCCTCTCATCACCCCTAATTACTGATATCGTGATCAAAGCCCTTGATGAGAGGCTTTCCTCAACATTACAGCCCTTGGTTGATGCTGCTGTCCACAAGACTCTTTCTGCGGTCTCAACCCCTTCCTCCAATGCAACCAAAAAGGGGGAGAGTCCTGCAGTGAAAGACAGAAGAGGAAAAGATCCGAGGAAAAGAAGGAAGCGAAGCAAGCCCAAAAGGAGAAAGAACAGCAACCAATGCTCACCTACAAGCGAAAGAAAGGTGCTGATGAGCACATTGCTGAAGATAAAGCCTTGGAGCTACTGATAAAAGAGGCTGATGCCGAACACAGTAGATCAATGGACAACATCATTGATCAGCTGTTCAGGCAAGGCCATGACACCAACAAACTTGACTCTGAGATTCGACGACTAGAGATTGAAGAAATCCAGAATAGATGGGCAAGTTATGAAGTGTTAGAAAGAGAAAGGCTAGAAATCATGATAAGATTTATTGCAAAATATCTTGGAAGATCAATGATTGAGATCAAAGCTTGGTCCAGGGACAGTATCTTGGCAATCACCACCAGATCTGTTCGTCTGAAGCATACACTAAGGGCTTGTTATTGAAGCTTTGAATGAATGGGTGCTGGGAGCAGGACTGAGCTAGCAAAGCAATCAAAAGCCACACTCACCTCAAGGATGCTAGCACAGCCTGTCAACATTCCCACACCAAAACCATCCAAAACACAACCCACCAAACCAACTCCCTTACCCTCAAAACCCATAGCCGATGATATACCCTTGAAGAAGAAGAGAAGGATATTGAGGCTAGAAGAAGATGAAGAAGATGATGAAGACAGGCTGCCGCTATCAGCTGTGATTCAGTTGCCTAAGGCCACAAGTCACTCCTCAGCAATTACTCCTGAAGTCCAGAGACAAATGGTTAAAGTGAAGCTAGAAGAAGAAGAGCTTCATAAACAGCATGATGAGGAATTGCTGAAGAGAGTTGACAAAGCTTATGCAGCCACATCTTCCATCATCAATATGAAGGAGCAAGCCCTCAGACTTTACACTCTCAGGCATACCTTTCAATATCAAAAGGAAAGAGTGAGGATTTGGCCTGATCCCAGGGTCTCTCACAGAATTCATAAGACAATATACCTCGGAGATACATTGGCCAGGTGAAAAAGATCGTAGATGAAGTGATCTCTCTGGTCTTTGTAGTTTCACCCTGGGAAATCCTAGAAGACTTCAAGAAGGCCTACAAAGCTAATCTAACCCCTCAGAAGATGCTGGAAAACAAAATAGTGAAAAAGGGGTTAGTTTACAAGAGGCTTGAGGAAGTCAGGAAAAATGAGCTCCAGTTGTTCCTAGAGGGTAATCACCGGATGAGTTTGCTTACAGAGTAATAACAACTGTGGAGCTAAAGAATGGGAAACAGGCCAAATACCTGTCTGAGTATTATGGGCCGAATCATTGTTTGAAGGAGGTGCTGAAGAGCTAACCATGGAGGAACAAATCACCTTCCTTGAGGCCTACACAAGAGAGTCGTACAGACTCATTATGGGGAAGTGAATCTCATGAATGGGATAACAACTCTGTGTCCAGTTCCCCAAAACAGAGTTCCCATTCATACTCTGCCAAACAAATATTTGAGGTTCTTCCCAGGCCGGAGCGTACATGGGTCATCTTCTCTACTGATCAAGAAGGAAAAAGACCAACATTTTGCCATCAATAAGTGGGAGTATAAATAAGTTAGAGGTTTGGCTGCATTGGTTCAGGGGGAGTTTGTTGGACCAAAAGAACCATGAGCCAAGATCAGAAAACCTCTAAGTCCCACACGGTATCACAACAACTGCTGAAAGCCTCATCAGTAGTTTTGACAAGTGCTGAAGACTTCAACAGCTGAAGATCAAGTGCTGAAGACCTTAACTGCTGAAGAACCAAAGTGCTGAAGTATAACAGCTGAAGAACACAAGTGCTGAAGCTGAAAGACCAAAGTACTGAAGTACAACAGCTGAAGAGTTCACAAGTACTGAAGATCAACAACTGATGTACAAAGTCTGAAGACAAAGACTGAAGACATCAGCTGATGATATCTACTGAAGTCATCAGCTGATGAAACGCCTGAAGGTCAAAGTCTGAAGATCAAGTACTGAAGCCTCAGTAGTTTGTCACAACTGCTGAAGAGTACTTCTTCAGTAGTTGTGATATCAGTAGTTTTATTTTCTTTGTTTCAGTAGTTTTGTAAAACGACTGAAGAGCTTGTTCTTCAGTCGTTGTAGTTTCAGTAGTTTTATATTTTGTACTTAACTTGCTGATATGTTCTCAGTAGTTGTGAACATTTCAGTAGTTTGTTAAGAAAGTTATTTCTGTATTGGATCTGCCAGTTGTCACTTTCCGTGATAACAGCAGTGACTGTTGCACTCTATATAAGGAGTGACAACCTATTGTAATGATCGTGTGATATGAGCAATTGAATGGAATGATTGATTGATTCGATTAGAATATTCTACATCTATAAACATTCCTAGAAATCAAATTCATATTCTCTCCCTATAACCGTATGCGATCTTAACGCTTACAAGTATCGATTGCTTGCTACAATTTGACTTATTCATGTTTGTATTCCGCTGCTTTATATTCTGATACGTCAAACTTGTGATCACTGATCCTGTCAAGACATATTTTTGTATTTTTTATTTGAGATGGAATTTAACCTATTAGAGTACTTCTAACTGATTTGACTTCCGGGACAGTATAACTTCAATTCTAGTTTATCATTTCTGATACCATTCATTTTGGAATCATACAGGTATATCAGAATCACTTGGGACATTTTAATAAACAATTTTGATGCTTGATCCTTGTTTTCACAGATAATCAATAGCAATTTTAGGAAATCATACTAGAGCTACAAGATGCACACAATGAATTTGTTGATCCATATGTACCTAGTTTACGATCTTAATGTAATATGTCTATCATGTCCTAAATGTAAATGAATTGTATGAGTTGAATGAAACAAAATATGTGATTGATGATCTTAATGTTGAATGTTTTAGTGTATGTTTCAATGTTTATTATTTATTAACACATATTGAACCAACTATATAGGTTGTGGGTGTTTGAATAGATCTTAGTTAGTAGTGATTGAGAAACATATTCAAACTTAGTCGTATGGAGTTTTCATGCGAATGGACCATGCTAATGGACCATACGCATGAATACTTCATGCTAATGGACCGTCGCACGACTGAACCAGGAAACTGGATCAGTCGCACGACTGAACCAGGAGACTGGATCAGTCGCACGATTGAGACATACGGATGACTCAGTCACATGATTGAACCTTCAGTCGTGTGATTGACTCAGTTGCATGCTTTAGTTGCATGACTGAACCATGCTAATGGTCTAGTCGTACGATTGACTAACCCTAATCTATAAATACCACTTAATTCGTGGAAAAACGGAACACTTTCAATATTTCGACTCCTACTCGTACCCTAGTCATCCAGAGACCCAAGAACACATGTTCCAAGCTCATAGATCATTGCAAATCGTCCTACTATCGTTCTTGACGTTTAGTTACATTATTGGATTGATTTTACACACGTTCTCAGGATTTCTATCCTCCTGGTGAGGAGGAGGAGAGTGATGAGGAGCCATTGACCAGGACGGTGGGCAGCAGGGTGGTTGCCACCGAACGAGGTATTCAGGAGGTTGGAGAACGCCCTAGCGAGTCTAGGGAGACTGCTGCAGATCCCAGTTACACACCTGATCAGCCCAGTAGCATCCTAGGGGGGAGCATCCTCCTCAAGGGGCATGAGGAGAAAAAGGATGGCTTAGCCCCATGGGATGAAGACTACGAGGAGGAGGATGACATTCATCACTACCACCACCACAGCCACCACTACCACCATTCCACCCACCACTACTACCACCATTCCACCCACCACTACTACCACCATTCCACCCACCACCACTACCACCATTCCACCCACCACTACTACCCCTCCACCCATCATGACTACCACACCTCCACCTGTCACTACTACAACCACACCTCCACCTGTCACTACTACAACCACTCCCTCACCATCCACACATATCCCACCACACATCTTCTCTACATCCACTACCACCACCACCACTCACGGAGCCAGGACCTCATCACAGGTCCCACCTGATTTTGGATCCTCTTACCCATCTGTTGGGTTGGAGGAGCAGCTGGCTAACCTAAACCTGTTAGTACTGAAGCTGTTGGCGACGGATGAACAGAGAGCCACTCAGCTTAATCAACTGATGGATCTCAATGTCTCCCAAGCCCAGAGGATTGAGGATCAGAGCCAAGAGATAGAGGTGCTGCATGAGATGCATGCCTCATCTGTACAGAGGATTGAGGCTTAGAGTCATGAGATCACAGAGCTACGAGAGATGCAGACATCCTCTGTATAGAGGATACAGGATTTGGAGGCGAAGAACAAGAAGCTCATGTTAAGGTTCAAGGGATCCAAAGATGAGCCTCTAAAGATTAGAGAAGGGGATGACGATGATGATGATGATGACGATGATGAGGCTGATACTGATGATGATAGAGGAGATGATGATGTGGGAGAGGATAAGAACATAGATGATGAGAAGGGTGATGATGCTGCTGCATCTGCTACTACTCAAGCAAGTGAGGGACGATCCAAGAAAGCACAGGATCAAGGTGCTTCGTCCTTGGCCCCATCAGCTGAAGAACACATGATTCAAGATCAAAGTAATGCTTAGATGTTTTTGTATTTTGAACTTTTGTGTAATTGAATCATGTATTAAAACTTATGTAATGAATGTTTATGTATATATTTGATTATTTAACGGCCTTGATTATTACTGATGAATGACGTGTTACATGTTTTAAATCAAGAAGATCCTCAATATCAGCAACATGAATACGATGTTGCTCCCCTTCAGCAGATCAAGTCTCAACTCACAATGATACTTGATCTGCAAGGGATTGTCAGGAGGTCAGTGAGCTATATTCCCGAAGAAGGAGAAATCATTCATGACCTCACTGATGAGCAACTGGCAAAGATATTCCGGTCAAATCCAGATGAACTGGTTAAAGATGCCCCTACCGTCGATGTTTCTAGTGATGACGAGTTCAACAAGGTAGATGATATAGAGATTGAAGATATCACAGCATAACACTATCCAGAATATACTGATCGAGAGGGAAATGTGGTTCCTGATTTTGGAGATACACTCGACAATGATATGTATGCTAAATTGGATACGATGGAGAGGGAGACCAAGAAATCATAAAGCCAAGCCCAAGCCTCGGACGCCGATATTGAGATCAAAAAGACTGAATGGGTGGCTTGTTTTGCAAAGATCCGTGCCCAACGCATAGCACCAAAGCTGAGTGCCTACGCCAAGCTCTACAAAGTAAAGAAGCATCTAAAGGTTTCTGGCAAGATTATAGCGTGGGCTTACTTTGAGGATCTAAATGTGTATGCTCTGAAGAGGGAGAAGGGAATCGAGTACTTCAGATTTCCACATGATCTGAAGACTCTCCCTGGTTTTGAGCTCAACCAGTTGGCACGCCTGAACCTGTTATATGCTAACCCCAGGAAGATGTCAAGCTGGTTTGAAGTTGCGTTGAAGAAAGAATACCACACTCGATGGGTTAGTTTCAAGCCTCAACAACCTACGAGGTACACTCGAAGGTCGGAGGTGGACCCAAGGACCGGGAAACTCAAAGTGGTGCTGAAGTGGAGTCCTCCGCGCACTATGTCAAAGATCCCCATGAGGGAAATGCCACAGAACTTCACTCCCCACTTCAAGTGGTGGTATTGTGACCGGAGAACAGGAAAAGCAGTCATATTATTATAGAAAGAGCGCCAAATGGAGACCATCCGGGTATTTGACCTAATGTGGCTAACCAACCAATCAGCTAGTGATGTTTATACTTTATACAGATCGCCATTATTCTATGATCTGCAAGATATTGTATAGGCCCTCCAGTTTTAGAACGTGATAAGACTCTATTTTGCATTCGAGATACATGCTGGAGTCACAGTTGAGGAGAGGCATAAGAAGTTTGACGAGCTAATAAAGGATGCCAGACAATGAAGGAAAATAGGTCTAAGGGGGAGTTTGTTGATCCATATGTACCTAGTTTATGATCTTCATGTAATATGTTTGTCATGTCCTAAATGTAAATGAATTGTATGAGTTGAATGAAACAGAATATGTGACTGATGATATGTTGAATGTTTCGGTGTATGTTTCAATGTTTATTATTTATTAACGCATATTGAACCAACTATATAGGTTGTCGGTGTTTGAATAGATCTTAGTTAAGTAGTGATTGAGAAACATATTCAAACTTAGTCGTATGGAGTATTCATGCGAATGGACCAATCGCATGACTGAACCAGGAGACTGGATCCGTCGCACGACTGAGACATACGGATGACTCAGTCGCACGACTGAACCTTCAGTCGTGTGATTGACTCAGTTGCATGCTTTAGTCGCACGACTGAACCATGCTAATGGTCCAGTCGTACGATGACTAACCCTAACCTATAAATACCACTTAATTCGTGGAGAAACGGAACGCTTTCAATATTTTGACTCCTACTCGTACCCTAGCCGTCCAAAGACCCAAGAACACCTGTTTCAAGTTCATAGATCGCTGTAAATCATCCTACTATCATTCTTGACGTTTAGTTACATTCTTGGATTGATTTTACACACGTTCTCACTGATGGATCGCCAATCAAATAGGATTCCGCACTATTTGAGTTGGTATACATGTAAATCATTTAGTACTCCATCCATACATGGTCCCTAACAAATTTTGACTCAAGAACTACAGCTCACGATGATTGTCAGTGTACTTGTCCTCTTAAATCCATACACAGAGTTTTAACACACATTTGTGATGATTTAAGGTTTAATTATTTCAACAAGCATTTGTGGATCCCACGCTTATATGGTAATCAACGTTCCTTAGGAGATTTTTGAGCGGTCTACAGGTATATTACATGAAGAAACTGTTCTAAGAGCTTTCAAAGAGATGCTAAGCCTCAGGTCAGTACCACCGCACAGCAGAGAGGCTCAAACAACAATGACATTCTAGAATATTTAGGTTATGCTTATCCTCAGGTCAGTGCCACACACAGCAGAGAGGCACACAACCTATCTTCTTGTTTAAGCAATTATTTTCTTTTTTCACATATCGCACCAACAACATAGGTTATTAGCTTGATTGCTTTTTGCATTTTTCATGTGCTCTGCTTATAATTTATGGTCATCCACATACCTTTGTGGTGTTTATTTTGCTTATCACCCTTTATTGGAACAACATTGATTGTGTTAACCATGGATAAGATGGGAACCACAGCTTGTTGAACAACTTAGTTTGAATTTTAAACCACCAATGAGGTCTACTCAACTATTGTGTTGAATCTACCGACACATCATATAATGAACTAGCAGCCTCTGGGTCTACTTTCTCTATGTTACCTTGGTAGCCTACTAGTTTTACTATCATTTTTCATTTTATTTTACTTAGACTTTTTAGACTTTAAACTTTGAATTTTGCATCTTAATCGGTTAAACTTTTTGAAGTCCCAAATAATTTGTTCTCTGTGTACTATCATTTTCCAAATTCATTGAATCAGTATCACATATTTGATTTCTTTCCTTTTAGCTAAGCTATCCTCCTCCCCTTTTCTTTTTTTTATAAGTAATTAAATAAAAACAACTAATTTAATACTAAACTAACCTATTCTCCCCCTAAAATTCTAAAACCGAAAATGTTTTTGCGTTTTGTAATTTTAATAGACGAAGAATTAAGACAAAATAGAAGAAAATTAACCAAAAGAGAGAATAAATAAATAAAAATAAATAAATAAATTAACGATACTCGTCAGACTATTTACTGTCATCTTCTGGAATCACTTCACATTTCTTTTTCACGCCGTTGACCTCTAACAAATATAAAAATATTGGTTTATCAAAAGCTTTTGTGTAGGGGTCAGCACGTTGAAAGTCCGTATTAATTTTAACCACATCGATTAAATTCTTTTCAAAACAATCACTTATAAAGTGATATTAAATTCTGATGTGTTTAGTTTTTGGATGTTGGACCGGATTTTTAGTTACGGTGATAGCAGCAGAATTATCAACAAAAATAGGAGTCTTAGAGAATTTCAAACCATAGTCACGCATTTGCTGTTGAATCCAGATGATTTGTGAACAGCAACTTGCAGCAGCAACGTATTAAGCTTCACATGTTGACAGAGCAACAAAGGTCTGCTTCTTACACTGCCAGGTGACTAACCGTCTACCCCAGAATTGACACCCTACTGATGTTGACTTATAATTCATTTTGCAGCCGCCATAATCCGAACCGCTATATGCTGTAAGCTCAAAGCCATCGTCATGAGGATACCACAACCCGAGTGTTGGAGTACCCTTCAGATAATGAAATATCCTTTTAACTCCTATGAGATGGTTGACTTTTGGTTTCGCCTGATATCTGGAGCAGAGACATGTCGCGTACATGATATCAGGTCGTGAGGCTGTGAGGTACATGAGGGATCCGATCATTCCTCGGTACATGGTGGCATCTACCAGATCACCTTTTTCGTCGGGTACCACATCGTAGTTTGTAGCAGTGGAGTCCTAGCTGCTGAAGCATTCTCCATATTAAACCGACTGAGAATATAGCCTACATACTTGGTCTGATGTAGAAATATGCCCTTTGGTGTCTGATCCACCTATAACCCGAGAAAGAACTTCATTTCTCCCATGTCACTCATCTCAAATTCAGCTTTCGTTACTGCTTCAAATTCTCTACATAATTCTTCGTTTTTAGAACCGAAGATTATGTCATCAACATAAATATGAACTAGCAGTAAGTAACCATCCTTTTCTTTGATGAACAGCGTATAGTCATCACTCCTCTACGAAAGCCGTGTTTCACAAGATGATTCGAGAGCTTCTCATACATGCTCTTGGGCTTGGTGGAGCCCGTAGAGAGCCTTATCCAACTTGTAAACTCTGTCCCGATAATACGGATCCTCAAATCCTTCGGGTTGACTAACATGCACTGTCTCCTAGATTTCACCATGAAGGAATGCACTCTTCACGTCTAGTTGATAAACTTTAATCTTCATATAAGATGCGGAGGCTAGGAAGATACGGATTGCTTCCATTCTCGCCACAGGCGCAAACACTTCATTATAATCAGTACCTTCGACTTGTCGACATCCTTGAACTACAAGTCGAGCCTTGTTTCTTATTATGACCCCTTGGTCATCTTTCTTGCACTTCAAGACCCATTTGTTGCCAACTACCTTAGCCCCTTTTGGTCTGTCCACCAGTGTCCTACTCCTAGTTTCTTGAATTGAAGGAGTTCCTCTTGCATGGTATTGACCCATGCCTCGTCGTTTAGAGCTTCACTTACATATTTTGGCTCAAATTGAGACACAAAACATTGATACGCACCATCGTGAAGATATCCCTTTTCCATTACCGAGGCATAATCAACTGAGTATAGCTAATTTCTAGTCTATACTCCTGATCGAACATCTCCAATGACATTGTCCAAAGGATGATAAACATTTAGTCATCATCCAGGAGTGATGGGAACAACTACCTTATTATCCAGATCATGAACACCAGGTTTAATATCTGAGGCAGTGGAAGTGTGAGGTTCTGAAGTGTCATAGGCATCAACATCAGATGCTTGTGTACTTGTAGTAGTAGGAACCTGTTCCTCCTGATCCACCTGATCATTTTCCATGTCTTCATCATCAGAGGAGGAGTCACTTACTTCAAGTGCTCCCCCTGACAAACTAGAAGACTCACCTTATGACGCTGAGGTTCTCGAGTCCAGTGAAGGTGTGTTTAACACATCGTACATCATTCTATTCGATAACTCATCCTCAGGAGGGGAGAGAAGATGTTGAAGGACTTAAAGAATCCATCATAGTCGAAAAAGAATGAGGGTCCTTTTCCAGCAAGGGGTGGTGTATCTCTATACATCAACATTGCACCACACTTCTACTTGACTCGTTGAGTTGTTATAAACTCTTTTATTCGGTATGTTGTATCCTATAAAATCCCTTCTTCGGCCTTCTCGCTAAACTTCCCTGACTGAGTTTTCTTTAGCAGCGTACATGGTGCGCCAAATGGTTTGAGGTACTCCAGATTCGGTTACATCGCTGGAGCAACTCATAGCACATTTTACCGTGATGTTTGACCACCAAGAGTCGATTGAGGGTGTAACATGCGTTAGCTATTGCCTCATTCCAAAATTGGATAGGCAGTTTCGAGTCTGCTAGCATCGTCCGGGTTGTCTCTATCAAGCTTCAATTCTTTCTCTCAGCAACGCCATTCATTTGAGGAGTGTAGCCTGATGTGAACTGGTGCACAATTCCTTTTTCTTTGTAGAATGCCTCCATGCACTAGTTCTTGAACTCGGTACCGTTGTCTGAGCAAACTTGCCTTACCTTCAGCTGTAGAGTGACTCCAATGTAGTTACCAGCTCTTTGAATGATTCAAATGTCTCTTATTTGGATTTCAGAAAGATCACCCAGAAAATCTTGAGTAATCATCTGTAACTACATAGCAGTACAAATCGCCGGCAATGCTCTTTGTACTAACTGGCCCAAACAGATCCATGTGAAGAAGCTCAAGAGGTAGGTCAACTGAGTGAACTTTCTTTGCCTTAAGATACTTCTTTGTCTATTTCCCTTTCTTACACGCGACATAAAAATCCATTAATTGGAAGTTCTTAACATTTACTCCACGCACTAGATCATTCTAGATCAAGTGATTCATCTTCCGTGGATTAATGTGTCCCATTCTCCTATGCCAGGAGAGAGAGTCTTTCTCTGTTGCCTTTGACAAGAAGCATTGTACATTATGATCAGTTGTAGAGGCCTTTGATAGGTCCAAGACATATAAATCGTTATGTCTTGAAGCTGCCATTAAAACTTGGTCCTCGAGATAACATAGTCCTTTTTCAGAACATTGCACTTCTTATCGTCAAACACAACCTTGAATTCTTTGTCACATATCTGGGAGACATAAAGTAAGTTATTTCGAAGTTGTTGAACATAGTTTACCTTATCAAACTTGACTTTCTGATTTCCTACTTCGCCTTGTGTAGTGATATATCCTCCTTTATTTCCAGCAAATGAAACAGTCCTCCTTTAATTTGTTTGACATTAGCCAGGAGAGACAGGTTCCCAGTCATGTGCCTTGATGCCCCGCTATCAACAATCCAGGTATTTGTAGTAGCACTATAGCGGACACCCTGCACATTCAAAGGAAATGATTAGTTTAGGTTAGGGACCCATGCCTTATCTGGCTTGGGTGACCTAGAGGAATCACACATCATAAACTCAACCCGCTATCCATTTTAGGGTGAGAGCAAATCATTCTTCTTCTTTTTCTCATTATCAGACATTGGACTCGACTTTTCTTTCCACAAGCCAGTTTTGTGTAAGGCCTGTTTGTGATAAACAGAAGACTGGCTTACGGTTTGAACTTTATATTCACTAATTCTTATTGGTGGAGTGATAGAACTCCTTTTCGAAGAACTTGGTATAGTATCATGAAATTCAATTTTCTTTCTTGGTGTCTGATAATAAGGACAATTAGAAGCGATGTGTCCATACTTTTCGCAATTGTAGCATGATCTACTTTCTACATGTTGGTGAAACTGTTTTTGTGGGGAAGTGTGTGACTTTAGTCTATTTGGGTTTGGACACTTCTTGTTTAGATGTTTTTGCTTCTTTAATAAAATTCATTGTTTGAACATTTTTAACATCTTTACCCTTTTTTTATTTGGACTATGACATGGAGCACGTGTTGGTTAACTTGTTTGGTCTTTTTGGGTTTAGAAATAGACATGTTTGAACCTGACTTCACATTAAACTTTTCAAATTGTTCATCCAAATTGACAATAGGCATCTTACCTTTAGATTTCAAAGTGGCCTCCATCTGTTTAGTGACAGATTCCACCGATTTACTCGTGGAATCTAGATCACTAACTAGAGAAGTGGACATCACATGATCCTTGATTGGATTGTTATTTATTGGTCTAGATTTAGCATTCAACAAGATCTCATGTGGTGGTGGAACTACTTTGTAACCCAACCCCTCGCCGTTGTTATGTTCTTTCACTAAGTGTTGGACTATGTGAGAAGTACTGGTCCAACTGCGTAGTTTTTGTTTTAATGTGTTGACTTCGACTTCTAAAACTGCTTTTTCTTTCTTAGATTTTTCTAGGGAGTTTAAGTAGAACTTTATATCATTTGCTTGATTAAAAACAACAACCTCGGTTTCCCTTAGTTGTTTTTTTAAAGTTTTATTGTCTCTTTATAACTGAGCTCATTTTATTTCAAAATCCGATTAGCTTCTATGCACAGTTATAAGTCATTTACTAAGCTATCATTTTGATCTAATAACCTAGCAAATTTTGAATCTATGCTTTCTCTAAATTTATTACATTCATTACAAGCATGATTTTCAAAGAGTTGGTCTTTGGTACTTACCTGTGAAAATTCAATTGAATCAGCCATCATTGCAGAGTTTGACTCTTCAGATGCTGGAGATTCTGAACATGTCGTTCTGTGGCCTTCTTCATTCAGGTGATTGACCACATTTTCAGTATCTTCATTACTTGACATCACTTATTCAACTACAGAGTCGTCATCCAACCCTCGACACAAGAAATGTTGGATTCTCCCGGAGATACAAAACGAAAGGTCCAATCTTGCCCTTCGTCATCTTGTGCAGTCAATGCCTTAGTTTCCTTGCTTGACGAGGTAGCACCACTTGTGGGTTTGTCTTGACGATAGAAGGTTGAAAATGGATTACCATTACCTGCCTTCTTGGGCTTAACACATTCCGTTTGAAATGCCCATTCTCTCCATAATTAAAGCAGGTAACTTTGGTTTTATCAAAACCAAAGGTAGTGTCTTTTGTGGCTATCAAGTTCTGTACACCTCTTTTTCACAAACTTCTTCGCCCTCCGAACAGCACTAGCCAACGCCCAAATAATATCCATTCTTTCTAGTTCAGTTTCATCCACTTGCTCGTAATCTTCATCTGCGAGATGGCAGTTTCCAATCTTCCCCGCAACTAGGCCATCAAAGGAGTGAACTACCGCTGCTAGGAGATCCATTTGCTCCTTTGCCACCTTTACAGTAATATTACTGAGATTCTCAGTCTTCAACTTCATAGCATTTGCTTCAGGTACTATATATTGGGTGCATGATGACCCTGACGTTTCAGATCTTGAAGTAGTGGCTTGGGAAGGAGCTGCTGAACTAGACACAAATGTCATTTCAAGTGGTGCTCCTGAACTTGTTGGAGTGGGAGATGAGTTATACAATGAAGGTTCTGATTGTAGGATCCTTTCTGTGATCTATACTTCATCCTTAATTCTTCCTCTCTTAGTTTCAAAATGAAATCATTAATATCTAACTTCGCAAGCATATCTGTAGAGATTAATGAAGAGGCTGATGCAACCTAAACATCTTTAGTCTTTCCTGCATGCTGAACAAGTGCATTGAAGTAGAATGCTTCGGAAGTTTTACATGTGCAACGGAAATACTCTAAGTGTGAAATCTTCCGAAACCAAGACCAACATGTCCGAAGCCAAAGATGAAGTCTTCCGAAGCCTCAGAGACAAAGTCTTCCGAAGCTTCAAGTTCATGAAGACAGATTTCTTCCAAAGACTTTTAGTAACATGCTTTATCTGATGTACTATTCCATAAAGCTGACACCTTTCCACTGCAACTCTGCAAGTCACCAACTAACATGGTTTGGTGAAAAGGTCCATGCTTTTGGTAACTGTACATTGAGGTCTTGAGCCTGTAACTTTCTACTTTATGTACTTTATCCTTTTTGTAATAGATAAGGATGTGAGCTATGGCATGTCATAGTCACAAGTCAAAAGGCAATCTGCCTTTTGACTCTACAATTGATTTTGTGTGTGTCTAGTCAATTGTATCCAGCTGGCTTTCAAAGTATACCCAGCTGTAGGATGTTGTATAAGTATCTCATGTTCTTGTATCTTTCGAATATGATTTTGTAACACTTGTGATAGAACATAGAGAAGGCAATATACAGCATTCTTGAAAACCAAATACTTGTGTTCGTTGTGTTTTCTCTCATATATTACTTGTGTTCTTAGTGTCACTACTTGGTTAATCCAGTTTACTATTTGATCTAAGTTTAGTTTATCTCCTCTTTGTGTTGTTGTGTTGTAACTTATACCATTCAACGATCCTGCATTTGGTATCAGAGATATACAGGCTCTTGATATAAGATCTCGCCATCTTAAGATCCCTCACACACACAAATACTAAACTTTTCGAATGGCAGCCATTTCCAAAACTAATATGGAAACTGGAACCATGAACAAGTCCCCACTGATCACTCTTGATGAGTTTGACACCTGGTGTTTAAGAATGGAAGGTTTCATCAGGTCTCTTGATTCATGAATATGAGAGTCTATTGAGAATAGACCTTTCATACCCAGCACACCTTCTGCTACTGGTGCTGGTATGATCCCCAAAGATGTGGCTAACTACTCTGATGAAGATAGCAAGAGAGTAGAGATAGACAGAAAAGCCATGACAGCTCTTCAAACTGCCCTTCCAAACTCTGTGTACAGAGGTTTCAAGAAGTGCAAAATAGCCAAGCAGTTGTGGGATGCACTAAAACTGATGTATGAGGGTTCTTTTGAAGTCAGGGAAAACAAGAAGGATCTTCTGAAGCAGCAGTTTGAAAACTTCACCTTCAAAATAGGTGACATGACTCAGCAGTACTTTAGGTATGTTGAGATTGTGGATACCCTAGTGGATGGAGGAGTTTCTCTTGAAAACAGAGATATTGTAAGGAAGTTCATGTCCTCACTTCCTAGGCAATGGACACACTACTATGTGGTAATCAAGAGAACTGAAAATCTCAAAACTCTTACTCTGACAGAGTTATATCAGATTCTCAGTGACTACCAGATGGAGATGAACATGCAAGGTTCATCTGGAAACTCCAACAATCAAATGGGTTCAGCCCTACATGTGGTTGAAAGGGATAGCATAGAACACAAACATCATCTCTTATGCTACCCTGACAACTCACCAAAGGGTCCTTTCATCACCTTCCCAGAGACACCAAAGGAGAACTACACTCAAGGAAGCCCATTCCAAGAGACAAGCTCTTCTCAATCTTTTGTGTCTTCTGAAGAAAGTTGTGGCAACTCTCTTTTCACTCTTGAAGACCTGGATTGTATCCATCCAGATGATCTGGAATATATGGAAATAGTCCAGTAGATGGCTCTTCTCACTCACAGAGCCAAGAAGTTCTACAAGAACTGGAAGAAGTTTCTAAGCAATGCAACCAGTGGAAAGTTTGGACTGGACAAAGGCAAAGTCAAGTGTTAAATTGTAACTTGATGGGCCACTTTGCCAGAGAGTGTAAGGCACCTAGAACAAATGGTGGCCAAACACAATCCAGACCAAACTACACTGACAAAGCTCTCCATAATGAGAAGTCAAAGCAGCATGCTGTTGTTGCCGTTGAAGAAGGAGGCTTTCACTGGAGCTTTCAGGTGGAAGATGCTTCTCCAAACCAAGCACTGATGGCAGATCATGATGAAGCCAAGGTATTGGAACATCTCTGTACTCCTGAATGCATTGCTAAAGTTAACAGGTACAGGTCCTATAACTTGGAACTGAGATCTGATGTTGAGTCCTTAAACATTTTAAAATCTGATTTTAGAAAGTCTGAAAATGATTATAAGCTGAAAATAGAGGACTTAGAGAAAACCATTTCAGTTCTAAACATGAACACACAGATTTTAGGACTCAAATTAAAGATCTCATAACCAATTAACTGAGTGCCAGGCTGAGCTTGTGATCAGCAAAGCTAGGGCAGAAAAGAGTGTTCTTGAAGAGGAGACCTTCAAGAACATGATATCCTCATCCCTGCACAACAAAGTGTGCTATCAAAACAGGCAGGGGCTGGGATCAATGAGATAGCTCCTCCACACACAATCTTGTCAGTAAGATCTCTTAGGGGTGAACTTATCTCTTAGGTGTGGAACTTGTGAAGATGAGCTTCCTCTCATAGATCCTATGAGTGAGGAGGATGAAGAAGAGATAGTGAAGAATCCCTCTATAAAGAGTGAAGAGGAGGATTCAAGAAGGGCCACTATCCTTCTGAGGAGAAAGTGAAGACTGTGATGACCAAGTCCATGAGAAAGAACTTGATCAGAAAGAGCAAGGAAGGCTCAAGAGATCAAGGCTACTTTTGACTCTAAGCAAAACAAGTTTTTATTTCTGCAGGATTTAAAGTGGTAGGGCCTGAAGACATCAACCAAAACTCCTCTGCTAAGAGTTCTGGTTCTTGTCAACTCATCTCAGCAGCAAGAAGAAGACTGATCTGCTGTGTACCACTGCTGTATAGCCTGGATCATCAAACTCCAAGCACAGTCCTCAGCCCAAGAGGACTGTCTCAGCATCTGCAAAGATGAAGGTGGAGAAGGAAAGTGACCAAAGACAGTCTTACTCTCAAGACAAGGCTCTTGTGAAGAAGAAGATGAATTGTGTTATGTGTGACAACACCACTCATATTGCCAAGGATTGTCCCTTCAATCCTAAAGGTACTGTCCATATGGCCAAAACAAAGGCTTCAAAGAGTTCTAAGAATATTCAAGCTTCGGAATGAAAACCTGTTTCCTTTGGAAGCTCCAAATCTAACAAGAAGGGAAGTGGAAAATTCTCTTCGGAAGAATATTTGGTCTCGGAAGAAAGGAGTTCTTCCGAAGCACTGAAGTCTGCTGCAGTGTTTGCAGAATCTTCCGAAGGTTCAGTCATCAAAACTTCTGAAGCTCCAAAAGCTTCTAAAGTTTTGAAGGTCAAGTCCAAGACTCCAAAGGTGGTGTGGACGTCTAAGAAAGACCAAATGACTGAGATTTCTCCATCAACAATAGCTTAAGATCCTCTTAGTACAACCATAGGATTTATTACTGTTGAATTACCTTCTGTAAATGAGCCCAAGACAAGCAAGTCTTGGGTTTCTAGATGTAACTAATCATTCTCTTTTGTACAGGGACAGCTGAAGACAGACAGAAATGTCTGGATCATAGACAGTGGTTGTTCCAGGCACATGACTGGCAATAGGTCACTACTCCAGAACTTTAAAAGGATTGATGGAGGACCAGTTGCTTTTGGAGGAGATGAAGGCGGTTACATTTTTGGAAGGGGCAGGGTCACAAATGGTAAGATCAGCATAGAAAAGGTAAACTTTGTTAAGGAGCTTGGATACAATCTTCTGAGTGTATCTCAATTTTGTGATCAGAGTCATAACATGCTCTTTACTAGCATGAGTGCATTGTTCTTAAGCCTGGTGTGGTCATTCCTCATGAGCATATCCTGCTTAGAGCCCCCAGGAAAGGAAACATGTACAAGATGGATTTGCAAGAAACATCTCCCTCTGGAGAAGTTTCATGCTTTCTGTCTAAAGCCAATAGTGATGAGTCTTTCCTATGGCATAAAAGAATGTGCCATGTAAACTTAAGAACATGAATAAGTTAATTAAGCATGACTTGGTAACTGGAATGCCAAAGAAAGAGTTTACAAGTGATGACCACTGTGTTGCATGCCTGAAAGGGAAGCAACATAAGGTATCTCACAAGCCTAAGGAAAGAACCATCACTACACCCCTACACTTGTTACATATGGATCTCTTGGCCCCACCAGTGTAATGAGTTTAGGAAGGACCTATACTGTCTAGTGATCACAGATGACTTTACAAGATTCACTTGGGTCTTCTTCCTTAGAACTAAGGATGAGACTCCTGAGATTCTGAAGAATTCATCTTAAAGATTGAGAATCAATCTGATCACAAGGTCAAGATCATAAGATGTGATCAAGGAACCGAATTTAAGAACCATATCCTTGATACATTCTGTGATGAAAAGGGTATTACAAGACAATTTAGTGCTCCCAGGACTCCTCAGCAAAATGGTGTTGCTGAGAGGAGAAACAGGACACTGATTGAAGCTGCAAGAACCATGTTGTCTGACTCTAAACTGCCCATCACCTTCTGGGCAGAGGCAGTCAACACTGCCTGCTATGTGCAGAATAGAGTTTTAGTAGTTAAGACTCATGGCAAAACTCCTTATGAACTTTGGCACAAGAGGAGACCTTTCATTGGTTTTCTCAGGTCATTTGGATGTCCTTGCACCATCTTGAATACCAAAGATCAAATTGCCAAGTTTGCTGAGAAATCAGATGATGGACACTTTATTGGATACTCTTCCAAGCTAAGGCTTATAGAGTGTACAATCTCAGAACTAGAATTGTTGAGGAGTCAGCCAATGTGACTTTCAATGAACACACCCTTGTGTTACTGGTTCTGGTCCGGATTGGTTTTTTGATCTTGATTTGGTTACCAACTGTTTTAACAAATCTTGTGAGAATGTTTCAGGATCTGCAGAAAATTTAAATACAGATGATCCTGATCCAAGATTTGAGCTAGGAAGATCTTCAAGACACATATCTTCAGCTCCAGTTGGAACCACTTCTACAAATGAGGTTTCTGTCAGCCCAACATGACAAATTCAGCTGATACATCTGGTATGCCTTCAAATTCCAGCTCAGAGGCTCTACAACCAGATAAGAACACCTCAACTGTGGAAGACAACAATGGTGATGGTGACAGTGACCAAGAATTTCTTGATGCCACTAACCACACCATGATGAGAACATCAATGATGTCACACATGCTTGGATCAAGTTTCACTTGAAAAGTGTGCTGATGTTGGGAGAAACATCTATGCCAGATCTAAATTTTTCAAATTAGATCTTCTCAACAACTTGCTGTGATCCCTCAGCTTAGGATCCACAAGTCTCACCCTACCACAAACATCATTGGAGATGTTGTCTCAGGGGTAAGACAAGAGGACAAACCCATGAAGCAAATGTTTGTCTTCACTCTTGTTCTTATCCCAGATAGAGCCAAAGAAAGTTGATGAAGCTCTAAAGGATGGAAGTTGGGTTGAAGCTATGCAACAAGAGCTGCTTCAATTCAAAAGGCAGAAAGTTTGGAACCTTTGTCCTCTTCCTTCTGGGAAGACTACCATTGGAACCAAATGGGTGTTTAGGAACAAGAAAGATGATAGAGGCATCATCATCAAGAACAAAGCTAGACTGGTTGTTCAAGGATACACACAAGAAGAAGGGATTGACTACACTGATGTCTTTGCTCCAGTGGCAAGATTAGAAGCTGTTAGGATATTCCTGGCATTTGCTGCATCCAAGAACTTCAAGGTCTTTCAACTTGATGTGAAGTGTGCCTTTTTGTATGGAGTGATAGATGAAGAGGTTTATGTCAAACAGCCACCTGGTTTTGTAGATCCTGATCATCCTGATTATGTCTGCAAGCTTGACAAAGCTCTCTATGGGCTGCATCAGGCACCCAGGAAGTGGTATGAGACACTGTCTGAGTATCTCTGTAAACATGGATACAGGAGGGGTACTATAGATGGAACTCTCTTCATCAAAGACAAGGAAAAGACATATTGCTAGTTCAAGTATATGTGATGACATCATCTTTGGTTCAACTAATCCAAAGCTCCAAAGACTTTGAGAAGCTGATGAAAGACAGATTTGAAATGAGTGCCATGGGGAACTCAATTTCTTTCTGGAATTCAAGTGAAGCAAGTTGAAGATGGCATCTTCATAAGTCAGTCAAAGTATGTTCAGGACATACTCAAGAGGTTTAATATGACTGACTGTAAGATTGCTAAGACACCCATAGCCAGAAACCACTCTCTTGGTCCTGATCTTGAGGGGGAGTGTGTAGATGAGCACTTATACAGGGCTATGATTGGGTCTCTTATGTATCTTACTGCTAGCAGGCCTGATATCATGTTTGCTACATGTATTTGTGCAAGATATCAAGCCAACCCTAAGATGTCTCACCTTATCACTGTCAAGAGGATTCTAAGATACCTCAAAGGTGCATCAACACTTGGCCTATGGTATCCCAAGAATTCTGACTTCAATCTGTATGCCTATACAGATAGTGATTATGGTGGTTGCAATATGACTGCAAAGTCTACATCTGGGGGATGTCAATTTCTTGGTGGAAGGGTTGTCTCATGGCAATGCAAGAAACAATCCTGTCTCTGCATCAACTGCTGAAGCTGAATACATTGCTGCTGCAAGCTGCTGTGCTCAAGTACTTTGGATTCAAAATCAGATGCTGGACTATGGGTTAAACTTCAAGAGACTCCCATATAGACAACAACAGTGCTATCTCAATCACAGAGAATCCTGTGCAACACTCAAGGACAAAGCACATCAATATCAGGTATCATTTATAAGAGATAACTATGAAAAGGATTAATTAAACTAGTCAAGTTCACACAGATGAACAATATGCTGATCTGTTTACAAAGGCTTTTGATGAACAGATTTTAAATATCTTATATCAGCTATTGGGATGATCAACCTTGAGTAATCTTTGTTAAAACTAATTCTTATTATTTCTTTAAATTATGTGTGTCCTAAGTTCATCACTTTCATAAGCTCATGTTTTCTTTGGATGAAAATTTCTTTTTGAAGACTTTCCTTAGATTTTTGAAAATTTCTGATACTTGAAGTTATGTTTTTAACTTCGGAAGTAAATCATGCCTTCAAAATAAATAACTGTCTAAGAATTTACCTTCGGAAGAGTTTTCAAATTTATATCTTCCGAAGCTTAAATACTTGTCTCAGACACTTACTCATTTTCAAGGACCATTTACTTCCGAAGCAAAATTAACTCTCGGAAGCTTTGTTAGTTTATACACAAAGCACTCAAGTTTTAATTTTTCTTCCGAAGCAAAATTTTCAAACCTCTCAGGAAATTCTTCCGAAGTCATTTTAGCTTCGGAAGCTTTTTAATTAAAACTTCCAAAGATAATTAACCTTCGGAAGCTTTTGACTTCCAAGAAAACTACTTTTTGAGCAAAAAGTAAACTACTTTTTCAGAGGTGGGACCGACATCCGGATTTCAAAGTTTATCCTCTTTCATTAAACTTTATCTGAAATCCTTCTCACATATAAACCCAACGGTTTTCCCCTCTTTCTATCATCTGTTCTTCCTCCAAACCTAAAACCCCAATTTCTCTCTGAAATTTCTTTCTTTCTTCTTCTTCTCCTTAAGCTACTTCAAAATGGCCAACCTTGCTCACAGAAATGATCCCAACTTTACCATGCAGCTACACAGACAACACAATCAAGTTGCTCTGTTTGCGCTCTGAGAAAGATCCTCATTTCTCAGAGGTTTGCCGTTTCTTATCTCTGTCGAACTACTTCACCTCCCTAACCATTGATCCTCCACTCTATGAGGATCAGTTGCTTGAATTCTGGAAGACCTGCCAAGAGGTCATTATGGATGGGGAGAAGGCACTGTCTGCCACAGTGCAGGGGAGAACAATCTTCATCACTCCGGCCATCATCACCGACATCTTCAGCTGGATGATGAAGAAGTGAGGTGTTCTTCCCAAAGGAAGCTTTAATCATTCCTTTGAGCAGATGGGATATGAGGAGATTTCTCTGTAAAGACCTTCAGAAAGGGAAGGTCTCATCCCAATGGAGATTCCTGCTCCATGTGGTCATCCACAGCTTATCAAACAAGCATGGTGGATGGGACCAGATTCCTGAAGATCTCTCCTTCATAGTCCATGGAATGGTTCAAGGGGTCAAATTCAGGTACTCTCAGTTTGTTTATACAAATTTACTTGCAAATTTAGACTCCTTAGAATATTACATGTTTTCTAGATATGTCCAGTACATTCTTAACTGTGAACTGGGCTCACAGTTAAGGGAAACAGGTAACATTCTTAAATTGGGACAGATGAAGCCGACATCTTTAAAATACTGAGAAAGTCCACTGTTGGATTCTCTGGGGTAGAAACAGCCCTAGTCCCAAAAATGTTAGAGCTCATTGCTCAAGGTGACAACCTAGCAGCACAAGCTAGTGTTGAACCCACACCTGCTACTTCCCAACCACCCACACAGCCTCAAATCTCCATCACCTACCAAAGAAAATCCAAACGAACCCCTGCTCAGACTATTCAGTCTGTGGAGGCCCCATATACTCACCCATACAGGAAGAAGTGGACACTGGAGCTCCCTTTCTCCTGAGGAGCAGACCACTCCCATCTCTTCAAGAATCAGTGCTGAGGTTCCTCATGCTCAGCCTGATGAGCTCATTAGCCCTACTGCCTTAAGCCATCACTCTGAGTCTCAACACTCAAGTGATCAACCTTCAGGGACAGTTACCATCCCCAGCCTATAGATCTAACCAACCCATTCCCAACCTTGACTTCTATACTGATGAAGATATAGGTTTAGTGAGTATAATGAATCTCTCTTCTTTCCCTCTACTCAAAGAGAGATGAGTACTCCTGAGTCTCCTACATCTATCCCACATCAGTCACCTACACTGAGGTGGACACCCTGAACCTGTTCAGGATGTCCATATGGAAGAGGCTCTCACTTCTGAAAGTGATTACATCATTAAGACCTCAACCATGGCAACTCACCCACTGACATCTCAACTGAGACTGCCAGTGAGCAGAGGAAATCCAGTAGCCAAGAACTTAGAACTGGTCATGAGAGAAAGGACTCTGGTCCAATCTTCTCCACCCCCGTGATTCTTCTGATGAAGATGAGGGGGATCTGAGACTAAAAGTGCAAAAACTGTCTAAAACATGCACTTACCTAGTCTCAAAGGTCAGTCACCTTGAATCTCAGGTGACTACCTTACAAAACAGGATCAATGATCAGCAACTTGAGATTTCATATCTTAAGGAAAACTAGCTGGGAGACCCTTAAGGAGAGCTCAACCAGGAACACAAGAACCTGTGGATGTGATTGACCTATCCTCCAGCTCACCTATGCAAGTGGGTGATGCTACCAAAAAGGGGGAGAAAGTCATTACAGCCACAGAACCTGGGAGTTCCTCTAGAGAATGGACATTGAGGACTCACCATCCTCACTTGCAACTGTGCATTCTCAGCAACCTCCTCTAGTTCACATTGATGTGGACTACACAGACTCCTTCATACAGAGTCTGTTTGAGGATGGGATACCAAGGGCTATGTCACCTTCACCATCCTTCAATCATATCATTGGGTGGAGGTATGACAACAACAGGAAGGCCCTCCATCATCATAAGAGTTCAAGGACAGCAAGAAGTCTTTAATTTTCAGACTTGGACTACTATGAAGGTCTGATCTAGTCAACATGCCACTTGTCAACCCAAGCCAATCAAGACAAGCTGACAGACTGGCTAAAAGAATCCAAGACAGGATCATTGAGAGTTTTCAGCCTAAGAAGGAGACTAAGGCAATCAGGCAATGTCATCGGTCAACTGATGTTAAGGCAGACCCTAAGATTAGCTTCATAGGGGAAACCTTGACTGAAGGCCCGTGACAGAACCTGAGAGCCCTATCTCATCATCTCCAACTGCTGCAGAGATCCATATTCCTTCTGAGACACCTGCTGGTGAAGGTGCTTCTCAACCTCTCTCTGGCCTGAGCTCAGATGCTGCAACGAGCAATGAAGGCCAAAGCTCTCTCCACCCTGAGTCACAAAGGTTTGAGAGTGACAAAGGAAAAGAAAGATGACATCTGAGGAGATTGAGGGGAGGAGAGAGAGAGGAAAAGGAGCTAGGGGAGAAAGTTCCTCTCTGAGTCTCCAAGACTCATGGAGTCTGCAATCAGGGCTGCCCCCAGACCAGATACTCAGAATGATAAGTTAAGGGCAGTCAGGATTAACTATCTATAGACTAGGAACTATGACATAGATAGTGACATTTCTCTCCCCTTGGATGAATAAATGAGCTGGTTGATCTGGAAAGGTCAAGAGAGAAGAAGGAGCAGAAGATGCAGAACTCCTAGTACAAGTCAAAGAGAGAGAGAAGAAAAAGACTGTACAAAGGTATGCCTACCCTCTCACCAGTTCAAGAAAGTCCTGAACAAGAGGATGTGGTTCAACAAGAACCTCAGGTAGACAGGAAGAAGACAGAATCAAGATGATTAACTACCTGAGTGCCACAGCCTCTATCAGGCAGATGCACTCCTTCCCTACCTTATGACTATATTGAGTTGAGTATCTAAAACAACTTGAGCTTGAGTTAGTCAAGGAAAGAAGACACAAAGAAGAAGCTGAGGGAAGAAGCTGCAAAGTCAAGAGCCATCATCCAAAAGAGCATGAAGAAGTCTGCTGATAGGCAGAGGATGATGAGCTTCTTGAAGCTGTATGGATTCTCCGGAAGGAGACTTGGACCCATGTCTCTATCCATATGGATGAGCATATCAGGTAATCAAGCAGAAGATTAAGAGTGGGAGCTCACTGACTTACACTCCACTCCAAGTCAGGCCCACCTGAAGTGGAGGTTAAGGTTGAACAACAGACACAACACACCCGGACCTCCTGCTAATGCTCAGCAAGCTTCATCTTCTGATCACAGCAGGGTCAACCTCCCTCCCATCTGAACTGAGAGAGAGGAAGTCCTAACTGAGAAAGACAGTGAAGACCCATCTTGTCTGGTGCTGCAGGCCAGTCTTCTCAGTTAAAATTTGGAAAGAGAAAGAAAAGGATGGCTTCTAAACCAAGTCTAAGAAGAAGAAGAAGCCTGCATCCCCTTTTGAACCTCAGGATGAATCAGAACAGCCTGAGGATGTGCAGCCAGAGGATGCTCAATCAACTCCAACTTCAGTAGCTCCTCTAGCATCAGGAAGACCCATCTTGTCTTGGACATACACACCAAATCCCAAAAGGTGACATGTTATTAGAGATCAAGGCATTGAAGACATTTATACATGGCAAGAGATATTTCAGTTGCCTCTACATGATCCTCTTTGACATGAGAAGACACTTTAATAGCCTGAAGGATCCTGATCATCTTATGAAGAAAGGAATGGTGATCATCCTAATAGGACTGTTAATATCTAAAGTTTTCTAAGTGTTTTGGTAGCATCAGCCTAGGGGGAGTTTGTAGAGATTAATGAAGAGGCTGATGCAACCTAAACATCTTTAGTCTTTCCTGCATGCTGCACAAGTGCATTGAAGTAGAATGCTTTGGAAGTCTCACATGTGCAACAGAAATACTCTAAGTGTGAAATCTTCCGAAGCCAAGACCAACATCTTCCAAAGCCAAAGATGAAGTCTTCCGAAGCCTCAGAGACAAAGTCTTCCGAAGCTTTAAGTTCATGAAGACAGATTTCTTCCGAAGACTTTTAGTAACATGCTTTATCTGATGTATGTTCCATAAATTTGGACACCTTTCCACTGCAACTCTACAAGTCACCAACTAACATGGTTTGGTGAAAAGGACCATGCTTTTGGTAACTGTACATTGAGGTCTTGAGTCTGTAACTTTCTACTTTATGTACTTTATCCTTTTTGTAATATATAAGGATGTGAGCTATGGCTTGTCATAGTCACAAGTCAAAAGGCAATCTGCCTTTTGACTCTACAATTGATTTTGTGTGTGTCTAGTCAATTGTAGCCAGCTGGCTTTCAAAGTATAGCCGGCTATAGGATGTTGTATAAGTATCTCATGTTCTTGTATCTTTCGAATATACTGGCGTCTTGAAAACCAAATACTTGTGTTCTTTGTGTTCTGTCTCTTATATTACTTGTGTTCTTAGTGTCACTACTTGGTTAATCCAGTTTACTATTTGATCTAAGTTTAGTTTATCTCTCTTGTGTTGTTGTGTTGTAACTTATACCCTTCAACGATACTGCAATATCATTCTGTCTCAGATTTGACATAACGAGACCCAATCTTTGGCAACCCATCTGCAAAACTGACACCTGTCTTACATGGACGTGGTACCCCATGAGTGTAAAGCTCCTCATCAAAGTGGTAAAGTCGGTCGATGATGTCATCCAGGCTCTCTTTCCTTATTGAAGAGAGGTTATCAAACTCCTTCTTTAGAGCCTTTGCCTTTAAGGCTTTCAATGTTGCATTCCCATCATACCGTTTTTACAAAGCCTCCCATAACTTCTTTGCTTGTTTGTTCTCAGAAAACTGATGGAATATGTCTTAGGAATCGACTGATTCAACAAAGCATACACTCTTTTCAGCATTGTACTTCACCTTCTGGCTATCAGTCATACCACCCAAGGTAAGTTTAACACCATCAGCACCAACCGGCATACTATATTCTGTCTTAATTGATTCCCATAGATTTGGATCAACTCCATTTAGATATATCTCTAACCTTTTCTTCCATTGTGGGTAATCGTCTAATGTTATGAGTTTAGGGGGCTTATTGTGATTCCCAATTTCATTTTCCCGAAGTAACAGATTCTGGATACGAGAGTCCCTTCCGGCGGTAAACGCTAAGTAATGATCTTCCATTTCGTTAAACTTTGAACTTTAGACAAGACTTATTCACTCGTGTGAATGGAGTGGTGCGAATGAGTCAATTGTGAGATTGAAAAAATGCGGATGAGCCAATCATGAGATTGGACAAATGTGGATAAACAATCGTGCGATTGGACAAATGCGGATGGACAATGCGAATGGGATTGTTCAGTCGTACGAATGGATGTGCGACTGAGTTCAATCGTGCGAATGGATGTACAGTTGAGTTCAGTCGTGCGATCGAGCCGATCGTGCGACTGGGGCTGCTGCTTTTGAAAATTCGAAGGTTTTTGGCACTTTGACACAAAAATACAATTTTTTACGAACCCTAATCTGCTGTAAGCTGAAAAACATGAACTTTTGGATCTAGAGACGTCGAAAACACTATTTTACTCAAAAAAGATGTGTGTTTTTGAATAAAAACGTGATTTTTACACGAAAACCGATCGAATCACACGCAAAATCAAGAGCCAAAGCTCTGATACCACTTGTTAGGACTGAGTACGTATAGAGTACTAAGTGATTCCGTGCGTATACCAGATCAGATAGTGCAGAATCCTATTGATTGGCGATCCAATCAGTGAGAACGCAGTTCAGATCAATCTAATGATAAAGAAATGTTAAGAATGATTAGAACGAGATCAACTACATTATATGAACTTGGAACAGGTTTTCTTGAGTCTCTAGACAGCTAGGGTACGATTATGTGCATAGGTATTCGAATTGTTTTGTTTTTCCACGAATTAGGTGGTATTTGTAGGTTGGGGTCTTCCAATCGTACGACTGAACCATTAGCATGGTTCAGTCATGTGACTGAATCATGCGATTGATCCATCCGCACGACTGAAGGTTCAGTCGTGCGACTGAGTCAATCTTTTGTCTTAATCGTGCGACTGATCCAGTCTCCGGGTTCAGTCGTACGACTGGTCCATTAGCATGAATTATTCATGCATATGGTCCATTAGCATGGTCCGTTCACATGAGGACTTCATACGATTAAGTTTGAACAAGTTTCTCAATCATTATCGACTAAGAATTATGTACAACAACCACAAACCTATATAGTTAGTTCATCATAATTTATCACACAATAAGTAATGAAACATTAAACATTATAAGCATCAATCACATATTGTATTTCATTCATACCCATTAATTACATATATGTAAGACATGATAGATATTTACATTAAGTTCCTACCCTAGGTACATATGTATCAACAAGGTCCTTTGCTAGTAGGGGGTGGTGTATCTTTGGACATCAACATTGCACCACACTTCTACCTGACCCGTTTAATTGTTATAAACTCTCTATCTTGTGTACTATATCCGAGAAAGATACCTTCTTTTGCCTTCTCACAAAACTTCCCTATCTGAGTTTTCTTTAATAGCATTCACAGTGCTCCAAATGGTTCTAGATACTCCAAGTTGGGTTTACGTCGCTGGAGTAATTCATAACATGTTTTTCTATGATGTTTGACCACTAAGACTTGATTGAGAGTGTAGCATGCATTAGCCACTACCTCGTTCTAGAATTGAATGGGTAGTTTAGAGTCAGCTAACATTGTCCTTGTTGTCCCTATCAAGCTCCGATTCTTTCTGTCAGCAAACCCATTCATCTGTGGAGTGTAGGCAAAAGTAAATTGATGAACAATTCTTTTTTCTCGACAGAATGCCTCCATCCACTAATTCTTGAACTTTGTTATGTTGTCTGATTAAATCTTTCTTACTTTCAGCTTGTAGCGTGATTTCATATAGTAGACTAGATGTTTGAATGATTCAAATGTCTCTGACTTGGCTTTCAGAAACATCACCCAAGAGAATCTTGAGTAATCATCAGTTACTACAAAGCAGTACCAATCTCGAGTAATGCTCTTTGCGCTGACTGGACCAAACAGATCCATGTGTAGAAGCTCTAGAGGAATGTCGATAGAATTAACTTTCTTTGCTTTGTGAGACTTCTTGTTATGTTTCTCTTTCTTACATGCTACACAGAAATCTGGGAACTGGAAATTCTTGACTGTAACTCCATTTACCAAATGATTCTGAACCAAATGATTCATCTTCCTAGGATTAATGTGTCCCATTCTCCTATGCCAGGAGACTGAATCCCTCTCTGTTGCCTTTGACAAGAAGCACTGGGTAGTAGACTCAGTTATGGAGGCTTTTGATAGATCCAATAAATACAGATCACTATATCATGAAACTGACATTAGAATTTTATCCTCCTCGATAACATACTCATTCTTCAACATATAGCACTTCTCGTTGTCAAACACAACCTTGTATCCCTTATCACAGACTTGGGAGATAGAAAGCAAGTTATTTTGCAGTTGGTGAACGTAGTTGACCTTGTCAATTTTACTTTCTCCCACTTCGCCTTGAGCGGAGATGTAACCTTCTTTATTCCCAGCGAATGATACGTTTCCCCCTTTAATTTGCTTGTGTTGAAAAGGAGAGACGAATTCCCGTTCATGTGCCTTGAAGCCCCACTATCAATAATCCAGGAATTAGTGATAGCGCTGTAGCGGACACCCTGCACATACAAAGGAATTGATTAGTTTAGGTTTAGGACCCAAGCCTTAACTAGCTTGGATGTCCTAGAGATATCATACATCATGAACTCAACCCACTATCCTTCAAAGAATTAGAGCACATCTTTCTTCTTCTTGTTCTCACTAACAAACACATTACTTGGCTTTATCCTCCATAAACAAGTTTTGTGTAAGGCCTGTTTGTGGTAAACAAGCAACTGGATTATGGTTTGAACTTTAGGTTAACTAAAAATCATAGGAGGAGTATTAGATCTAATTTTAGAAAATCTTGGTTTTCATCAAAAAGTTCAATTTTCTTTTTAGGTGTCTGATAATAAGGACAATCTGGAGAGATATGTCCTCGTTTTCCACAACTGTAGCAGGATCTCCCTTCGACAATTTGAGGAAAGTTTTGATGTGGGGCTGAGTTTGGTCGGGGTTTGAGATATATCCGGTTGGGTTGTTTCTCTTCCTTTTCAGATGTTCACCTTCTTTAACAAACTTAATTGTTTTGACATTTTGAACGTCTTTCACTTTCATTTTTTTAGGATTTTGATGATTAGACCTTTTAGGTTCTGAAATAGAAGTTTGTGAACTTGACCCAATTTTAACTTTTCAATCTTATCACCCAAATCCTAAACAGGTATCTTATCTTTTGATTCCAAAGTAGAATCCTTCTGTTTAGTGACAGATTTCATAGATTTACCTGTGGAATCTGGATCACTAACCAGAGGAGTAGACACCACATGATCCTTTACTGGGTTGTTATTAATTGATCTACATTTATTGTTCAAAAGGATTGCATGTGGTGGTGGTACTGCCTTATAACCCAAACCTTTCCCGTCATTCCGTTTTTTTCACTAGGTTCTGAACTATGTGACAAGAACTTGCCAAACTGTGCAGTTTTTGTTTTAATGATTCAACTTCGACTTGCAAAACTGCTTTTTCCTTTTTAGTTTCCCCCAAATAATTTAAAAGAACTTGATGTCATTTGATTGATTTAAGGAAACAACCTCGGTTTCCCTTAGTAGTTTCCCTACAATAACAGTTCTATCTTTTCTTTGAAGCTGCACTCATTTTGTTTTAAAACACGATTTGCTTCAGTGCAAAGTTGTAAATCATTTGCTAAATTATTGTTATTTTCTAATAACCTAGCAAATTTTAAATCAATTCTTTCCCTAAATTTATCACACTCAATACATGCATGTTTTTCAAATAATTCATCTTTAGAACATACCTGTGTAGAATCAAACGAATCAGCCATCAAAGCAGTGTCAAACTCTTCGGTGACTGGAGATTCTGAGTTTGTAACACTAAGCTCTTCTTCAACCAAATGATAAACAACGTTCATAGCTTCTTCGATATCTAAAAGTGTATGCTCATCTATGATGTCTCCTTCACTTGCAGATCCATCATCCAATGTATTGACTAGAGCAATGTTTGATTCACCCTCATAAACAAATCGGAAAGACCAGTCTTATCCTTCATCACCTTGAGCAAGTAAAGCCTTAGACTCTTTACTTGAAGATGAAGTTTCAATCTTATCCTTGTCTTGTCGGTTGAATGTAGGAAAAGGATTTCCATTTCCAGTCATCTTTGGCTTTACGCACTCATGTTTCAAGTGCCCCTTTTCACCACAATTGAAACATGTGACTTTGGTTTTGTCAAATCCAAATGTTGTATCTTTAGTGGCAACCAATTTTGCCCTATCTTTTTAACAAACTTCTTGGCTCTTCTAACAGCACTTGCCAAGTCCCACATAATATCCATGCGTTCTAGCTCAGTTTCATCAACTTGCTCGTAGTCTTCGTCAGCAAGATGACAATTTCCAATCTTACTAGCACTAATCCATCATAAGATTGAACAACAGCAGCTAGAAGGTCCATGTGCTCTTTAGTAACTTCCACGGTGACATTTCTGAGATTCTCGATCTTCAACTTGGTAGTATTTGCCTTAGGAACTATGTATGGGTTTCAGATGACCCTGACATTACGGTACCTGATGCACTGCTTGGGAAGGAGCAGAAGAGCTAGACACAAACGCCATATGTAGCAGTGCGCCTGAAGCAGCAAGAATTGGAAATGAATTGTATAGTGCAGGATTCTGAACATAGGATCCTTTCTTTGACTTGTATATCATAGGTAGTTCTTCCTCCCTTAACTTTAAAATGAAATCATTTATGTCTAAAATAGCAAGAGTGTCATTTTGTCTCAAATTAGACACAAATGGATCCCATTTGTCTGGCAGGCCATCAACAAAACTAGAGACTTTATCTTTCATGGATGTGGTCACGCCATGAGTGTGTAACTCACTCATCAAATGATAGAATCGATCAATGATATCATCCAAGCTCTCATTCCGAATCGGAGAGAAATTGTCAAGTTCCTTCTTAAGAGCTTTTGCCTTCAGTGCTTTCAGAGTTGTATTTCCTTCGTATCTCTTTTCCAAGGCCTGCCATAATTTCTTAGACTGCTTGTTCTCAGGAACTGATGAAATATGCCCTTAGGTATAAACTGAGTCAACAAGGCATATGCTTTCTTTTTAGCATTATGCAGAGTCTTCTAGGATTCACTCATTCCTACCAAAGTCAATTTAACTCCATTTGCACTGACTGGTATCGTGTAACCAGTCTCAATGGATGTCCAAAGGTTTGGGTCAACTCCATTCAAGTATATTTCAAACTATTGTTTCCACTGAGAGTATTTATCCAAAGTAACAGCTTTGGCGGTTTGTTGTGGTTTCCAATCTCATTCTCCAGAAATAGAATGCTGGATACATGAGTCATTTCCGATAGTGAATGCAACAAACTGGTATTCCATTGGTTTTAGACTTGGTAACCTAGAATATGATAGATTCACTCGTGCGAATGAAAGATACGACTGAATTCAATCGGGCGATTGGATTCAGTCGTGCGAATGAGCAGGGAGATTGTAGTCAACCGACTAGAGTTGCTTAACCGTGCGAATGAGAGATACTACTGAGTTTAGTCATACGAATGAGTTTATACGTATGCGTTTAGCTGTAAGAATGGTCCAATCGTGCGACTGAAGGCTGTTGTGTTTTAAAAAACAAATATTTGAACACTATGACACAAAATACGAACTTTCTAGAAACCCTAATCTGCCGTTTGATGAAAATCGAAACTTTAACACATATAAACGTCAAAAACACTTTTTAAAGAAAAAAGGTGACTCTTTTGATTGAAAACGTTAGTTTTAACACCAAAACCAAATGAATCCATGCAAAATCACGAGCCAAAGCTCTGATACCACTTGTCAGGATTGTTTTCGTACGGAGTACTAACGGATTCTGCGTAAGACCAGATCAAATAGTGTGGAATCCTATTTGATTGACGATCCAATCAGTAAGAACGAAAACCTGATTGATCTAACGATGAAACAACATTAAGAATTGGGTAGAAATCGATAAGGAACGAACTATGAAGTTGGATAGGCTGCGTAGGGTGCTCTGGACGGCTAGGGTATGTGAATATTCGAAGTCGCTCGTTTTTCCATGAATTATGTGGTATTTATAGGTTTTTAGTTTTCATTCGTATGACTGAACCATTAGCATGGTTCAATCATGCGACTAACTCATACGATTGATTCATATGCACGACTGTAAGTTCAGTCGTGCGACTGAATCAACCTTATGTCTCAGTCATAAGACTGATCCAGTCTCCTGGTTTAGTTGTGCGACTTGTCCATAAGCATGATTCATTCATGTGTATGGTCCATAAGTATGGTCCATTAGCATGAATAATCACCCGACTAAGTTGAACATGTTTCTCAATCATTATTGATTTAGAACTATGTACAACAACCTCAAACCTATATATGATGTTCATACATATGAATTATACCAAATACAATAACAATATGAAATATACAAAGACAAATAAACATCACAAGCATATCATATTTCATTAAGTAGTTACATTACACATGTGTAAAAAATGAAAGACTTTTACAATTAAGAGCACAAACTAGGTACATGATGTATCAACAACAACTAACATGTTTACTAAAAACTTGCATTGAAGAGATAAACATCATGGGTAGAAAATGATTGAGTCTTCACAAAGACTCATGGATTAAGTTAGGAAAAGTTCTTAAAGAAAGTATTGATTTGGATTTGAGTAAAAACAAATGAAAAATGCATGTGACAATCTTAAGGCCAAATACATAAGATGGGGAATTTAAAAAACAAAACTAGCAACATATGCAATGTTCAAACAAATTCTTTTACATTAACAAACAAGGAATGGAAAGAATTTAAGACGGTATGTTCATATATATAATTTTTAACATATACCTATAAAACTAAAAAGGATAACATTTCTATACATTGGGTTTAGGGGCATCCGAAGCCTACATCATTTAAAATAGGTCCATTGCCTTTTCTAAAACTTTTCTAACAACTGTTTGATGATAATAGTGTTGCTGGGAATTGCAAATAAACCTCAACCAAAACAACATCAGTGGTTGGATCATCTTCTTTTCACATACCAATATGATTACAGACACTATTAATCATGACACAAAAGATGATTCTTTCAAGCATATTTTTTTAAGACTTCTGATCCCAATACTAAGAATAATTCTGAGCCTTCTTCTAAGCATACTCCTAAGCCTAATCCAAAGAAAAGGGCAAAAACCTCAAAATATCATCTATCACTACTGATAATTTAGCACTTGACATGCAAAAGGCTTTACAGTATTTGATTAAAGGCAAAGAAGGGCCTACACTTATTGAATGATTTGAAAAGTTAAAGTTGGTTGTGTTAGACCTGTAGATCTTTTATTTTTAGCTGCTTTTTATATTTTTGGTGTGTACTCAAACACGAGAGAGGCATGGATGACATTAACAGATATTCCTGAAGTATAAAGAGGATGGATTGCGATGATGGCTAAAAGTTTAGGACTAATTGAGTAGTGAACAACATTATATGCTTTTTGGTGTGTGATTGGACACTATATGATTTTGGCTATGTTACAAACATTATATGTTTTGGTTACGTTGCAAACACTGTTGCTTTGATGTTTGTTTATCCTTAATGATTTTTTATGTTAATGTTAATCATATTTAATGGTCATTAATCTATTAATGGTTGTTTATGTTTAATGTTTGTTTATGTTTAATGATTATGTATCACAGAATCATAATTGAATTACAACTACTCATTGCAATTCTTATGTACTTTTATGTCCGGTTTTTCGGAGAAGAGGTTTGAAACGAATGCTAGACAATGATTCGAATATGATGTGACATAAATTCATGTTAGAGTTATTGTATGTGATCCCAACTATGTCTTGAAATACTACATATGTCTCGTGAATCCTTTGTTAGACTATGCACATATTTTACTTAAAGGATAGTAAACATGTATCGGTTGTGTCACACCCCCGCTAAGAGCGGAAACACGGGGATGCGACGAGATGGGAATCGTCATAACACATGGTAAGCGATAGAGATGCAATAATAATAATGATGACAAGCGTGTCATGACAACACCCGACAACAAGGGGACTTGTGTCGTGTTTAGTCAGTATTCACGACAACATAGCCATAAGCATAAACATGATACATAAATCATAATACATAGATGATAACATTGTATGCAATTCCCACAACCCGGGAACAAGTTACAAAGTATAATGTTGTTTGAAATAGTTACAACAATTGTTTTCAAAAAGACAAGTTTAGCCCGAAAATGCATCCTAGGGTCTCCACTAAGGCAGCACACCTAGAACCTCAGCTAGCATGATCACCTGAAAAGATATGCTCAAAATGGTCAAAAAAATTGTTGGTGAGTTCGTAGGTTTAAAGTAAATAAGTAATTGATGTTGTATAAAGTTGTTGCAGAATACCATGCATATAGTTATAAGTAAGCAAAATCACATGACAAGAGCTTTACAACCAAACCTAATGACGTACACAAAGAGTCTTGTCGGAATATATTCACCCAAGGCCCATTCCTGGCTTTTGTTGGTACTAACTAGTATACCAACACGAGGGTGGGGGTGTCAACCCAGTAGTACTACCAATACCTAACCGTCGGTTCCACACTGGAATTAAATGGTTGTAAGAAAGAACCACAAAGCAGACTCAAGCATGTATCAGATAAGTACCCACAGAATAGTAGCACGTTGATTCTAAGTATGTAAATTGTATGTATGTTGTACAGCATAGAAAACGGGCGAGCATACTTTTCCCCCATGTTTGTAAATGTTTGCAAAGTAGTATAAGCACAAAAAGGGGCCACGAAACTCACATGTTAAGTGGTAAGTATGAATGATTCGGGATTCCCAACAGTTGTATGTAGAGAACGGTCAAACACCTATTGACAGTTATTGTTAAGCATTATGACGTGTATAAAGCGTATAGTAATGTTTGGTCGGTTCGGGTTTTATCGTTCGGTCGTGGGTAGCACACACACAAGCGGACACACGTATCAGATCTTATGTAGATCCAAGTACTACAAGTAGTCATCATTGCTTATGACATCCGTGAAATGATCTCATGGTTATGAAAGATAGCACTTGTTAAGTATTTGGAGTTCCAGTTGGATTGTCGATAATTGTAAAATGTTAGGTTGTTTTCAATTGAAATAGTATGTGCATGTTGATAGCGTTGACTTTAATCTTTGTGGTCAAGCAATGACACTTTTACTGATGTTACCTTATCATCATCAGACGTTCAAGGGGAAATTCACACTCAACATCATCAGTCACACAACAGGACCAGACGCTCGACTCAACGCCCTATCCGTACGAATCAACCTTCAATCGTACGAATCAGCTTCATTTGTACGATTGAGTCTTCATTCTCATGACTGGCATTCAGTCGTACCACACAACACACGTTCGCACGATCCAACCTCCATGCACATGAATCAACCCTAAATCGTGCGAATTAGCTACTTTCATCCGATTGAACCTTCATTCGTGCGATTGGACTCCAGTCGTGCGAAACACGCACAATCGCATACATTCAGTCGGTCATCTGACTCAATCGCACACACACTCATTCGCATTGACTCAATCGCACACACACTCATTTGATCGCACAACTCAGTCACATGACATCCCTAGTCGCAAGATTCAGTCGCCCGAAAGACACAATCGCATGACTCAGTCGCACGACTCGCCCAGTCGCACGGTCGCATGACAGACCCAGTCGCCTGAACTGCAGGTTCGCGACTGCAGAAGTGCAGAGCAGCCTTCGGCTGCTCCAACCATGGGTTTTACACAACAAGGACTTCCAGAAACACTCTACAAACATACACAAACATGAAACACAAGCAGAAAGACCTCACACGTACCCACACGACCTCATGTGTTCGAGTTGAACCCGAACACCCGAAACCCTAGTTTGGACAGCCGTGAATAAGCAAGGAAAGGGACAACCAAGGTCGTCTACCTGCTAGAATAGAGTAGACTAGGCCGTAGATGGAGTCTAGACGACAAGAACTAAACCAAGCGGGTTGGATTTGATGCTAGAATGAGGAAGATGTGAAGAACAAGGTGAAGAGGATGAAGAAGATGATGAAATGAGATTAAGGGCTGGAGTATGGGCTTATATACCCAGCCCAAGTTTGCAAAATGGCGAGTTTGGTCCCTACACTAAACCCTCGAGTTCCCCAAAAAAAATTTCGGTTGATTACGATCTTAAAATGTTCGTTATATTAAGGTTAAAAGCGTGTTTAATGGTATTTGATAGTCTAAAATGGTTTTATTAATACAATGGTTGAAATTAAAAATGATATATTGGTGGTAATGGTGATGAAATTTATAAAAGGTTTTATGCTTAGCACACGTTCTCGGAGGAAGTACGGGCCCAAAGGAAAATAAAGCAGACATGATTCCTTAAAGCAGGAGTTCATAAAGAAAATGAAGAATAATTAAAATAATTCTATGCTTATTTATGTCGTTCGACGGACCTTAAGGTGACGGATGTCACAGGTTGAGGAGAAGATCGATATATTTTTTATGGTAATCAGTCATAATCAACGTTACGTGGTAATCAAACATAGATTTCAACACTCAAAGCATTCAATTTATAATTTTTTTTAATGAAATCTTGGATAAAATGATGTTTTTTGCCAAAGATATGATAACCCAACTTCTTTTAATCCTAATCCAAACATTCTAGGACATAACAAGAGGCTATGACGGGTTTTTAAAGCAGTGGTTGGTGCACAAGATGGAACTTTGATACATGCTATTGTCCCTGCTAATAAACAAATTAATAAAAAGGAAGGGGAAAAGAAATTGTTATCAAAATGTATTACCAATTTGTGACTTCAACATGATATTTATGTTCATTATGGTTGATTGGAAAGGGGTAGCACATGATTCTAGAATATTATATGAGGTATTATCATATCTAGATGCACCATTCTGTTTCCACCGGCAGGTATTCTTATGATTTATTAAAAATTATATATTAGTTTATAATTATAATTAATTGTATATCTTTCTAGATAAATATTATCTTTATTATGTCACTTCTGCACACATACATGGATTTATGACTCCATATTATGATATGATATATTAGCTTGGAGATTTTTGTTGGAGACGTGCATTGACAAATACTTTTTTTAACCAGGCACATGCAAAACTTTAGAACGTCATTAGTCTGAATTTTGTATCTTGATATCATGATTCCCTATATTGAAGAGGATGGCATCATTTCCGTTAGTTAAACAAATGAACATTATTGTTGTATTTTTCGCACTACATAATTTTATAAGGAAAGAGGGTTTGAGTGATAAGTTCTTTACACAATATGGTCAACCTAATATTTCGTTTTAAAATAGTCATGTGTACGTTGATGAAAACGAGGTTGAAGCATATGGTACTACATTGGATCGGGAATATATGAATCGACTACGGAATGAAATTATTGAGCAGTTAATGCAAACTATGGAATATTTTTTTTAAAAATATATTGTTGTTTTATGAATCTATAACTATTTGTTTAAAATTTCAATGTTGAAGAACTATTTTAAGTTTAAAAAATCAATTTATTTAAATACTTCTATAGATGTATTTAAATTACAATTTATTTTATCAGTCTATAGAAGTTAAAAACCAAACAATCTTTTCTTGCAGACTGTAAAGGTTTGATCCATTTATTTTTCTACAGATGTATGCAAATATCATCCCAGACAGTAGTCATTTTACCTCTGAAAAAATAAACTGTTACCTTAGATTACAAGCATACATGTTTCAATCCCCACTCTTCATTCCTAGTCAAATGCCACAAATAAATAGCTCAACATATACGGTTTTCCACATAATATGGTCAACGCACCCACGAGATTTAACATATAATCAAGTCAAACAAACATACATAATCATTTAAGAAGATATAAGAGCATGTTAAAGTCATCAACATAATCATCATAAAAAATCACATATCATCAAAGCTAGCTAGAATTTATCAAATCTAAGTGAATCTAGAGTTTTAACGTATGCTAACAAAAAAAAACCCAAGAAACTTAATAATTAAAAAGATACATGGTTAGATATGGGATTATCTAACAAATCAAGATAGATGGGTTGTATGTTGTTAGATTCTTGTTTTGAGTGCTTGATCTTTAATATTGTCTTATTTTCTTTAATAATTGCTCAAAATGGTTTTGAGGGCCGGAGAGAACTAGGGTTTTCAACCCTAAAGTTGTATATTTAAAATGAGGCTTAATTTTGTTTTAAAAAGTGAGATTTGAGCCAAATATGGTTGTGTCGTAAGTGACATGGCCGATCAGACATGTTAACCTTCATCTGATGTTGACGTTGCCATGTCAAAATGCGGCATGGCCATGTCATTAGCCAAATTTCACTTGTTTCTTGACTTCTCATCAAATTCATCAAGCCACCATCCAAACCTACCACGATTAAAGACATTCCATATTAGCCTTGCCAGGAAAATACTTGATAGCACAATCATAATATGTAGTAATTCTAACCATCATTGATGTCTCAGTTCAACTTCTTATGTTTCATAGATGTTTGAAGGCTCTTATGATCAGTGAAGATTTTGCACTTAGGTAAAGATAATGCCTCCAAATTTTAAATGCAAAATACTACAACTCCCAACTCCAAATCATGAGTTGTATAATTCTTTTTGTGCACCTTAAGTTGTCTTGGTGTATAAATTATCACTTTCTCGCTTTACATCAATACATAACCCCGACTTTGATTGGATGCATAAAAATGTGTTAAGTGCTCTAAGAAAGATTAACATGTTGTCTTTATTTGTCTTTTGATATTTTGATAGTATAGGGACTATTTCTGTAATTTGTTAGTTCCTTTACTTTGTGTTTTGAGTATAAAAGCTTAGATTTGCAGGTAGATAAGTGAGAATACACAAGATATTCAATCTGTTTTTCATGCCTGTAATTGTCTTAGCTTGATATGAATGAAAACTTGAATTTTATTGATATCTTGTTTTGATTTGATTACTTTGTGTGAATTTCATTGAATTGTGTTACAAATCATCACAGATATATTCATTTGATCCTATCAAATGGTATCAGAGCTGTTGGTAAGCTGTTAGTGATTGATTTTCGTTTTAGTTCATCGAACTTGAAAACCTAAAATCTCACTGAATCTGTGATTGAGATACAATTCAAGTGAAAATTTGTGAATTTCAGTTGTGTTCATCATCAGAAACATGATTTGAATCACAATTAGCAGATCAATTCATCAAATTCAAGTAAATTGTTGATTTGTTGTCGAAAATGTCTTGAAGTTTCGATCTGAAATTCAAAAAATTGAGTGATTTGTTGTTGAAATTGAAGAAATTGATATTAAGAAGAATATTTATCAGCATAACATCGTCTAATTGAAAAAGTTTCAATCGATTCATCAACATTTGAAGAATCAGAAGATTTGAGTTGTTACATTCATTTGAAGATGATGAATGTGTCGCATGAGCTGAGATTGACTGAATTGTCTAGTGTTAGACGCATTAACACTGTGTAGACGTTTTCAGTTCAGACGTTTGATCACTGTTCGAGTGTCCAGACGTATCATTGTTGAGAAGTTTTTGAACTGTTTAGACGTTTGATAACTGTGTAGGCGCATCAACACTATGCAAACGTATCAACACTGTGTATACGCATACAAATGTTCAGACGTTTACAACTGTTCAGACGCATCAATTTTAGTCGTCTTGGAAAAATTTTCTAAGGCATTCCATTAGACGTTTCTCAACTTAGACGCATCAACTGTTGAGACGTTTGAATACTGTTCAGACTTTTAACCTTGATACTTAGAATTTTTTTTAAGAAAATTCTTTGAAAAACTTTTTCAAATTTTTTAAAATTCAAAATATAAAGAATGGTAAAATCAGAAGAATAGAGTTGATTCAAAAATTGGTCTCTTAGACTAAAACAACATTTTAATTCCATTGACACTGATCTCTGGAAATCTATAGAAAAAGGACCATACATTCCTATAATAACTGATGGACAGACAGAGGATTTGTGTATACTAAAGATTCTCCAGAACCTTATCCAGAAGATGATATTCAAGGAGATGATCTGAAAAGAGTTAAGAATGATATTAAAGCCTATTCATTGATGTGCAAAGGACTACTTTGGAAGTTCTTACAAGGCTTGATGCATATCAAACTGGATATACACTATATAAAGCATTGAAGATCATTTGTGAAGGAGGTAAAGAGATTCAAAATTTAAAGAAACAAAAGCTTAAAAGACAATTAGAATTATTTCAACATTGTCTGGAGAGACAATAAATCAAATGATGAATAGATTTGTTCAACTCATAACTGAGATGTCAACAGCTGGTATCAAACCTGATCTTGAAGATTTAAATCTCAGACTACTCAATGCTTTACCATCTTCATGGAAACAAACTGTAACACTACTAAAGCATACTGAGAAGTTTCCAATGGATCTAGATCTTCTTATTGCAAAATAGAATCAGTGGAGATTGATGAAAGCTCAAGGAACAATGATAGAGCAGCATCAATGTCTCAATATCAGTTTGTTGCTTCACCTGCAACCACCATAGAAAATGCATTCATGGCAAAGATGAGAAAAGTCCTGAAGAAGAAGGAGACTTGTTTGTAGGAGCAGGATTTTTCACTGACTCATCATTTACCAGTGCACCTGCATATACAACTCAGTCTCATTCTCAATCTCCTCCTAAACCACAGTCACAATCATCAAATATTCAGACAGAGACTTCTTCATCATCTAACTCTGCTAAATCTAGTAAAGTTAAAGATGTGATAACATCCTATTAGAGGATGAAGAGTCCAAAACTGCATTTACTGCTTTTATGGCCAGCTTTCAAGCATATCAAGGTAGCCATTTAACTCAACTAGATTTTGTTTTACAGGATTTATTTGAGATGGATCCTGAAGATGTTGAAGAGATGGACCTAAACTGGCAGATGGTGATGATTGCCTACAGGACTCAAAAACATTCTTATGTCAACAAGAAATACAAGCCTAGTGCAAACAAGACTGTTGGATTTGACAAGTCAAAAGCTAGATGTTTCAACTGCAACAGTTATGGACACTTTTCAAGAGAATGCAAAGCTCCAAGGAATAATGGAGGAAGTGCTCATTCAAGCACAAATAATCAAAGGTTTCAACAAGCTCAAAGACTTTTCAAAAGCCTTATCAAAGTCTTCCTATGTCAGAGCTTAAAGATGAAACCAAATCATCTGATGAAACAAAGAAAGCACTAGTAGTCAACATAAAAGATGGATATGATTGGAGTGCATATGCAGATCAATTTACAAATGACTTAACATCAAGTTTGTCTCTTATTGCAGAAATTCAAGAGGAAGATTGGTCAGAAAACAATGACCCAAAAGTGGAAAGTGATGAAGAGGAAGATAACTATGATTGGAGTGATAAGTCTGATCCTAAAGAGGATACAGAGGAAGTAGCTCTAATGGTTCAGTCTGATCAACCAAAGGTTAAATCTTCTACTTCATCATCTGAAACCACAGTTCCAAAATTTCCTGAAATACCATCAGAAGTAAGAGAAAAGCTTTGCACCAAATCATGCTTGAACATGTTGAACACTACGGAAACTATTCATTCAAAACCTGTGAAAAAGCTAAAACAAGAGGAATCTATGCATAATCAACTTAAATCTGATCATAAAACTGCAGATCAAAAGATTATCTCTCTTCAAAATTCATGGAATAAAACAATCAAAGATTTAGAAATTGTTACAAAACAACTAGAAGAGATGACCAAGAATCTTGAACAAGAGAAAATAGCACATGCTACTACTCAAGTTGATCTAGCAAAAGTAAAAAGTTCAAAACTGATAGTAGAAAAACTAATCAGTGAAAGGAAAGATAAACAAAAAGCAGGATTAGGTTTCACTCATGAACCTATGCCTGAATCTATCACAAACACACTACCAGAGAATTTCAATACTCATGATCATTCACCTGAAAATAAAGCAAAGCTTAAAGCCTTTCAGATCAAAACAAGAATGCAGCAGAAGAAGAAAAGAAAATGTCCAAGTGTTTGTTGAAAAAGATCAAGAAAAAATCAAAAATGGACATCCAATCAAGATAAAATCATATGAACCAAAACAACCAAAACAAAATATCTATCTGATCAATTCATAATGTAATAGAAGAAGTTAGAGTTCAAAACAAGGATAAACAACAGATAGGAACATCAGAAGATTCAAACACCATCAACATGAAACAATTTCAATCAGAAAATGAATCTTCTTCTGATAATGTTCAATCTGATAATAAACCAAGCTCTTCTAAATCTAAGAATCAAAGAAGAAGAAAGAAATCTGCAAAAGCAACATCTGAACAAAACAAAAGTTTGGAAAATTTGATTAAAGCAACAATTCAAACATAAAAAATAAAACCAATTAAATTTGTGTCAGCAGGTATGTTAAATATGAATTCTCTTTCAAATAATAAAGCAAATGTTATGAACAAATCAAACTCTGATCTGAAATCTAGTTCAGATTCAAAGACTTTCGCTGTAGCAAAAAGATTTGTTTCTAATACATTCAAGAAGGAAGTTCATGTTAAACAAATGAACAATAATCTGACACAAAATCAAACTGTGAAAAATAAAAGACAACAGTTTAACTATATGACACCAAAAGCAAACATTATGTTATTGTCAAAAGTTAACAAAAAGTTGTTTTTAACACCACAAAAGTACTGTGAAATTTGTGATATAAAAAATCACAATACTGCTGAGTGCTACTTCAACAAGTACTGTCACATATGTGACATGAGAAATCATTCAACAGCAGATTGTTATTATAACAAATATTGTACTTATTGTGATGAAAAGACTCACAACACTGCAGATTGTTACTTTAGAAATAGATTCTCACTAGAAACTTTGCAAAATCAAACATGAGCAAAGGATTTGCTAATCCACAGTATTTGAGAAATCAAACTAATGGATTTCAAAGAGACATTAATCAACCTAATGTAGGTTTGAGATCTTTTCCTAAGAACAACTATATGAGTTCAAACATAACATGCAAGAACACTTTATACCAAGATCTGTAAGGATGACTAAAAAAATGTTAGATCAATACATTTCAAAAGATGATCAATCAAATGGTATGATGTTCACAAAAATAAATCAAACAATTTTCAGAATAAAATTGGTAAATTCATCAAAAATAAACTGATTTTAATAATCTCCATTATAAACAATTTACAATTGTTGATAAATTTGGAAAGCCCAAGACCATTTCGGCTTGGGTAGATATTTCAATTAACTTTCTTGTAGTGCAAGTACGCCCAAAAAGACCAATCAATACATGGTATGTGGATAGTGGGTGTAGTCGGCACATGACAGGCAATACTGCCTTGTTACAAGATTTTAAATCAAAGATGGAACTCACGTCGCCTTTGGTGGTGTGCTGGAGGAAAAATAATGGAGAAGGAATAGTATCCAATGGGATAATAAGCTTTGATAAAGTCACTTTTGTTCACAGTTGAACTTTAATCTGTTAAGCGTATCTCAAATTTGTGATAAATCGTATTCTGTTCTGTTTGATAATTCATTATGTTATGTTTTGAAACCAGGTTTCAAGATAAGCAAAGATGGGTTATTGTTACAGCTGAGAGAGACAGAGATGTATACAAATTGGATATGTCTCAAGTTGATCCTTTACTGAAACAACATGCCTAATTGCTAAAGCATCGAATGATGAAAGCCAGCTTTGGCATAGACGTCTCGGTCATTCAAATTTCAAGAACATGAACAAGCTCGTAGCAGGAAATCATGTCATTGGACTTCCATCCAAGAAGTTTGCAACAAATGATCACTGCTCAGCATGTTTGAAGGGAAAGCAAACAGAGCGTCTTATAAGTCCAAGCCTATAAACTCAACATCCAAACCTCTTCAGATGTACATATGGACCTTTTTGACCAACAACATCAAGAGTATTGGACGAAAATCATATTGTTTAGTTATCATTGATGACTTTACAAGATTTTCATGGGTTTTCTTTCTTTATGCCAAATCTGAAACAGCTGAATTATTAAAAGAATTTATCATTAAAGTTGAAAATCAATTAGACAACAAAGTGAAAATTATAAGAGTGATAATGGAACAGAATTCAAAAATGCTAACATTGAAATGTTTTGTGCACAGAAAGGGATAGCTCATCAGTTCAGTGCTCCCAGAACTCCTCAACAAAATGGAGTTGCTGAAAGAAGAATAGAACACTGATTGAAGCTGCTCGTTCTATGTTAGCTGATGCAAAAATACCTATCACTTTTTGGGATGAAGCAATATCAACTGCGTGTTTCGTTCAGAATCGAATCTTAATTGTCAAAGATAAACTGAAAACTCCATATGAGTTAATGTTTGGCAGAAAACCGAACATAAACTTTTTAAAATCATTTGGTTGTCCTGTTATTATTCTTAATTCAAGTGATCAAATAGGAAAATTTGATGCAAAATCTGATAATGGATTTTCGTGGATATTCATCAGTTTCAAAAGCCTATCGAGTCTATAACTCTAGGACAAATGTAATCTTGAAACATTCAACGTTAAATTTATGGAAAATTCTTTTCCATCAGTTTCAAATGGTCCTGCATGGTTATTTGATATAGATTCATTATCAAACTCTTTTCAATCCAATTTGTTTGATCAACCAAATTGTCTTAATTCTACAAATGAAGAATCTCAAGAGGAGATCTTGGATCTTTCAGTGAAGATTAGATTATGATGACCCAGATGATTCAAGCTTAGACTACCCATTTTTATCATTTGTCAAGGATTTAACAATTCAAACCATGAAATACAGTTTCAGATCATTCAGAGTCAATTAATCAGGAAGAATCACAAAATATTCCTAATGATGGTAATGAGTTTGGATACATGAGTCTAGAACATCATCCATTTCAGGTGATGTAGTTGATACAGGTAACTTTGATTACTTTGTCAATTCACCTACTCATGTTCCAAACTTCAATCCACATTCTTCTACTTTGATACATGAGTTTTCCAACTTGAATCAAACAATCTAGATGTTAATGTTCAATGTGATGAGATTACTACATCTCGTATTCACAAGAATCATCCAATTTCTCAGATTATTGGTTCATTGTATGAGAGAACAACAAGGAGTAAATCAGAACAAGCAAACGTATGCTTATACTCTTGTTTTCTTTCTCAATTGTTCCTAAAAATGTTACCGAAGCATTAAAGGACAATGGTTGATAGAAGCCATGCAAGAAGAATTACTTAATTCTGCAAACAAGAAGTGTGGAATTTGGTGGATCTACCTGAAGGAGAAAATGTATTGGCACGAAATGGTTATTTAGAAATAAAATGATGATCGTGGTGTTGTAATAAGGAACAAAGCAAGACTTGTTGCACAAGGATACACACAGAAGAAGGTTATAGATTATGATGAAGTGTTTGCACCAGTTGCAAGACTTGAATCTATTCGAGTTTTTCTGGCTTATGCTTCATTCATGAAATTTAAGGTGTATCAAATGATGTAAAGGGTGCATTTTTATATGGTCCAATTACTGATGATGTATTTGTGAAGCAACCTTCAGGCTTTGAGGATGCACAATTTCCACATCGAGTATATAAACTGAGTAAGCTTTATATGGACTTCATCAAGCCCTAGAATTTGGTATGAGACGTTATCACAACACTTAATCCAACATGGATACACACGAGGGAAAATTGATCCTACTTTATTCATAAAGAAGGACAATAATGATCTTTTATGTGTACAAATGTATGTTGATGATATCATATTTGGTTCTACATGTCCAAAATTGTGCAATGAATTTGAAGAAATAATGAAATCTCGATTTCAAATGAGTTCTATGGGAGAGATTAACTTCTTTCTTGGACTTCAAGTCAAGCAAACTACAGATGGAATCTTCATCAATCAAGAAAAGTTTGTTGACAAGCTCTTAAAGAAATTTAAGTTGCAAGACTTCAGTCCATACGAACTCCAGCAGATGTTAACACCAAGATTGAACCTGATCCAAAAGGAAAATCTATTGACCAAACGTTATACAGATCAATGATTGGATCTTTGATGTATCTTATTGCATCTAGACCAGACATTATGTATGCTGTTTGTGTATGTTCAGGTATCAATCAGACCCAAAAGAATCCCACTTAATTGTTGTCAAAAGAATATTCAGGTATCTCAAAGTAAACCAGCCTTAGGCTTTGGTATCCTTACGAGGGAAACTTTGAATTATATGGATATATCTGATAGTGATTATGGTGGATGTTGTCAATATAGAAAATCTACTTCGGGTGGGTGTCAATTTCTTGGTCCCAGATTAGTCTCATGGCAATGCAAGAAACAAAGAAATGTCTCTGTTTCAACTGCAGAAGCTGAGTACATTGTTGTATCAGCAGGATGTTATCAAATCCTTTGTTGCAAAATCAATTACTAGATTATGGATTCACTTTCTTAAAACACCAATCTATATTGATAACACCGCTGCTATGTTCATAACAGCTAATCCTGTTCAACACTCAAAAACAAAACATATCGAAATTCGATATCATTTTCTTAGAGATAACTCTGAAAAATGATTAATCATATTGATTCAAATTGCAACAGAAAAACAATTGGCAGATCTATTTACTAAAGCCTTCCTACCAGGACGGTTTGAGTACTTAGTAGAATCAATTGGTCTTAAAATCATATGTGATCTCCCTAAATCAAAAGATCATAATAAGTGATACTCTCATTGTGAATTGCCTGTTTATTTTGTGTGTGTGTGTGATTTATGTTTTTCATAGAAAAATCAAATACAAAAATATATTCAAAAATACAAAATATTTTTTTGGAAAGGATTATGTTTTGCAATATGTGAGAAATGATAGTACATTAGTGAGATCAGTTGCATACTTCACTCATTCATAAAGTCTAGACATGATCAGATATGATGTGTAGCTAATATCTGACTATTATGCTGAAAAGTAAATTCTTGTGATCAAACTAAACATACATGCTTGTGTGTATTCATCTGAGTACTTTTGAGTTGCTTTAGCTTTTCAGAATGAATGTTTGTTAAGATACATCTCTCACACCTGTTGAAACTATGTGAAATCATAAGATCTGTTACAAAGCATCATTTCACTTCTCTGTTATGAGTCATCATAGACCTGAAGTATGAGATATCCTCTGTTGTAAGTCATTACAGACCTGGATTCTCTTTTTGATGCAAAAAGATGCCAATGTGCACAACCTATTCAAAAGAATAGTCAGAGCTGATCAAATGGTTATCCATGATCATCCTCTATTAACTAAGTAACATGAACTCTGATGATATCTATGTTTCAGGTAATAAGTTGAGCATGTGTTCTTTCTACATTTCATAATGATAGTTGAATTCTCTTAGTCTCTGTATGTTTTACATCATGTCATATCTAAATCAACACTAATCAATCAAGAATTGAAAAGTAAGTGAGTTGATAGTTGTGTCAAAATCACTCATTGTCTGTCCTAGATCTTGTATCTCCTTTGCTGTGATATCACTGACCTGGAACATACTTGATCAGGATTTATTCATTGTCTATGAATATCCACATTCATTTTATTTTAATGTGCTGATCTTCATTAATATGATCTCTCTGCAGACATTTATTCTATGTTTAATATTAGATTTTAATTCTATTTTCATTTTTCTTTTATGCATGTCTTTGTGTGTGACGGCAATGTCTCAATGTGATGTGTGATCTTATTCTCTTTCATAAGAAACTTATAAGTTTTTCAAACTTAAAAGTTTAGGGGGAGTAATAAATGAAAGAGTTGTTCTCAGAAAATATTCAATAATCATAATCAAAATTTAAAATGTTGAATTGAAAGGATGATGCTTTATGTTCAAAGTATTTGTGTAAACTGAAAATAGAATGTGTTGACAATTACAATATGAATATACATAATCTTTACAAATAAATGATTTTTAAGTTGAAAATAAGATGATATTTGATGTTATGATGAGACTAAAATGAAGGGACAAAAGAAATTTAAAAAGAAATTAAAAAGAAATACAAAATGAAAATAAAAAATAAAAATCTTATAAATTGAAAGTGCAAAATGCAAAAAGTTCAAAATTTGGGGATCTAAATGGTAAAAAATGTGAAAGTGAAGAAATTGGAAATCACAAGTGTTTAAATCATGAAATTCAACTCATGCACCTAAACAGTGCACATGCGCCTCAGTAGGAGCATGATGAAATTTTCAGGATTATACAAGTGTTGGACGTTTCCCATGTGTCTAAACAGTTGTAATACATCTGAAAATTACAAGGGTTGGGCGTTTGTGATAATCCCATGCGTCTAAATAATGTGTTAGACGTATGTGATATCTCATGCGTCTGCATAGTTTCAAAACTTCCCAGTGTTAGACGTTTTACAAAGTCCATGCGACTGAACAGTGCAAAAGCACCTAAACAGTGCTTATGCGACTGAACAGTTCTCGTGCGTCTGACTTAAAAGGCACAACAGTGCTCATGCGTCTAACAAAATAAGTGAATTATAGGTTTTCATACGTCCAAACAGGGACCATATGTCCAAACAGGGCTCATTCGCCTAAAACTTCACTTATATATATTGAACACTTATGCGTATTTCTCATTCACTCTTCAAAATTCTCAGAACCAAAACCCTTGAACTGCGACTGTCGAGCATCATTATATCCGTACTTCATCTGAAATCGAATCAAATCATTTGAGTATACATTGCATTTGAATATATAAATGTAAGTTTGTGATTCAAATGCATAAATTTTGGATTAAATCAGTGATTTGTAAAAGACGGTTGAATGCTATTTGGGTGTTCGAACATATAATCCAAGTTTAAACAGATCAAATAAGTATTATATCAAAAATTGATACTGGATTAGTGATGAGAACACATTTGCGAGTCTGATGATGTATTGTTTTGATGTTAAAGTGAAATTTTTTTTGAAATCAGTCAACTCTGCATAAGTCGAAGAAGAAGAACATGAACAGACAGTCAGTTTTTGATAAATATATAAATAAAAAAAATTAAAACTAAATCAAAATTGAAATGTTAAATAATTAATTCAAAATGAATTAAGATAAATTTCAAAAGTCAAATAATACAAATTCGAAAGTAATACAAATTGAAATCTTAATTCATAAGTAAAAATTAAAAGTAAAAATAAAAAGGTCAAATCAAAGGTTAAAAATAAAAGTCATATATAGAAATAAATTTCATTAAATCAATATTCAATGTTTTCATAATTCTTTTGTTGTGTTTTGCAGATGGCAGAATTAAAATTTGAGCCAAAACACAATGTAGTTGCTTTTTTAGATGATGAAAGCAGAGAAGCTACGGGATATGAAGACATTATCAGATTTTACTCAGAACAAAATATGTTTATGCCATGTGTGCAAGGCCTATGATAAATGGAAGAATGATAAAAAAGTTCTGGAGAACTGCTCAAGTTGAAAGAGATGATCAAGAAAATAAAGTTTTAAGAGCCTTTATCACTTCAGAAAGAATGCTTGAAGTTTCTGAAGAAGCAATTAGACAAGCTTTAAGACTGGGAGATAATGATCCTGAAGATTATCTGAATATACATTTAATGAATGTAGAGAAGTGTTTCTACAGATGGGGCATCCAGATCATTTCTTAAGAAACAATTTTTCAGAGCTCGTGTATTTAAGCATTGGAAGCTTTTATGCTATATCTTTCAACATTGCATGTCAAAAAGAAGTGCGGGTTGGGATTCATTCCCTGTTGACATTGCATCTCCAATTGTAGCATTATCCACAAACAAAAGATTTAATATGGCTAAATGGATAATGAATGGATTCATTTTTAATTGGAAAGAGGAGTAAGGCATAAGTATCTGATGTACACAAGATTTCTTCAACTTCTCATTAATGATGCAAATCCAGATCTGTAGGCTGCTGAAGTTATTGGTGATAGGATTCAGTTAGAGCACATGTCAGAGAGTGTGTACAAAAGACTGGCAATGATAACGGGTGCTCAAAAATTCCAGTTTTTGATTATATCAGGAATGTATCAATGGATGAAGTTGATATTACTCAGCCACACTTTCATCTAACTAAAGAAGAACCAATAGATCTAAATGATCTGATTGAAGATGTAGAAGTTGATCAAGAAAGTGATGATGATATGTCAGAAGTTTCATCAAGTGAAGAAAGTGATGATGATGATGATGATGATGAAAATGATGATGTTAGTGAAGTAAATCAAGAAGGAAATGAAGAAGGGAATGTTGAAGATACTGAAAATGAGCCACAGGCTATGATTGAAGAAAATGTTGAGAAAGCTATAACAGAAAAAAATTTCTCAAAATCAAACATCTGATTCTGATTTTATCAATGATATTTCATTCAATCCAGTATTTGAAATTGATGAAAATGAAGGAGCAGAAGAAATACCTGTTAGTATGTCACAAAATGTGTCTATACAAACAGAGGAAATAGTTGAAGTTGATGTGATTGAAAGATTGAAAGAAGAAAATGTAAACAAAGAAAAGGAGATTGAAAAGTTGAAAGTTGAAAATGAAAGAATGAAAGAGATAATCAATGCTTGTGAAAAAGAAATTCAAAAGCTCAAAGATGAAAATTTAAAGTTGTCTGAACAAAATGTGTTAAAAGATGAAAAGATTGTTAGTTTTGCCCAAGATAGTGAAGATGTGATAAAGAATTTTGAAGTTATGATTAAAGATTATGATAGTCTTGAGGAGAAATTCAAGAAGTTATCTGAAGAAAATGAAAATCTTAAAGCTGAATTGATAAAGGAAAGAGAAGCTCAGAAAGCTATATCTCCAGTACATGTGATTAGTACTGAGGTGCAGAGTGAAGAAAATCTTGAACAAAGAAAAGGTAAACGGAAAGTAAATGAATTAGAAGATGTTGATCAAACCGAATCCTCTTCTAAATTTCAAAGAACTGAAGAATTGGTTGAAGAGCAAAATGTTCAAGAACAGATTGATGCTTTAGATGATATTGAAGAAATATATAATGATGATTGGTATGATGAAGTTCTTGAGAATGAAGATATTGATGAAGCTGAATTTGTGTCACAGTTCTCTTCACAAGAACATATACAAGAACAAGATGAAGTACCACAGGATTTTAAAGAAAAATATAACTATCTTGTGAACATGAAATACAATAGAGTGTATTTGGATGGACTGACTGTTTCTCAAATTAATGATGAATATGAGAAATGCATCTATGCTGAGTCAGTTGCTTCAATAGATCCAAATGAGATAGTGGTTGAGCATGGTGAATGGATAAGAACATAGGAGGTTATAAATGTAGAAGAACTGTCTAGTTCTGAGCTGCACCATCCTGATCCTGATGATATGAGTATTCCTGCTCTTAGATCATGGTTGCAAGCTAGAAATTATCCATGGAGGAAGCTGAAGAGATTACAATCTGTATCCCTAAGAAATCTTGTAAGAAGCTTTCAAGAAACTGAGAAACAAATGAAGAAGATGATAGTGCTTGATACAGATAACCCTCAGTATCTTGAGATAACAAAAAGAACAAGAATGTTGAAGCCTCAGGAAATAAAACAAATGTCAAGACTTGATGATGCTCACACTCACAGAAAAGAATTGATGGAAATGTTTGTTGATCCTGAAAGACAAACCTATAAAGCATCAACTGATCAAAGGAATATTCTCGATAGTTCAAGAACAACAGGAGATTTAGTAAGAAATATATTACAGAAAGGACAATCAGTTGTTGAATTGTTGAATGCAATGATTGCTCCAGATTTTACAAACCAAGTAAAGATCATTGCATGGAAGTATGATGAAGTGTTTGATGCCTTCTTGATAAAGAGAGTAAATTTTGTATGTGACGTTTATCATTTTTACTCTAGTATCATAAAACTTCCGGTGCAAGACTTAAAAGAGCTAAATAGACTACCTCTAATCAATCCTACTGATTCAAAGCATGGGAAGATGTTTGTAGAATTATTAAGACGTGGACTGGATAGATCAAGTAATTTTCTTAACACAAGATGCGATCAAGAAGACAAGGAGTATTTTGTTACTTTGAAGAAAAACAAGAAACTTAAGGGAGTTCAATCAGAAGAAAAACATTCATTGATAGAATTCTGTGATAAATATTTTGAAAAAGTTACAACTCTGGACTAAAAGTGATTGAAGGTAATCAAAACTCAAAGCCAATTCTCAGATGGTTTTATAACACTGAGACATTTGAGCTGAAGTTAGTCCGAAATCTAGAAAGATGGGATGAGGACATGATTACTTTATTTGGAGTTTTTGAGCTAAAACTGTTACATCCGAGTTATATCTCATTTTTGTCAGTACAAAAATTTGATAAAGTATCTTCTGAAGTGGCTGAGCAAGACAAGAAATATTTCATTTCTATTATCAATGTGATGAATGCTGCCATGGAAAGAATTTCTTTGAGAAAAGCGCTTGCGTATGCCAACATTGTTAAGAAAAATATTAAAGATATTGAATTCATGAGAATATCAAGAAAAGGAGTCTTAGAAGTGTATTCAAAGGAAAGTAACAAACCCATTGAGTTATATGCTAACATTGATATTTTATGTCTTTCAAAAGATACATTGGAAAGAATGGATAAGATGGAGATTAAAACAAATGAAGCTAAACCAGAACAAGGTATTCTTGCAAGTAAATTCAAGTCAGCTATATCAAAAGCTTTGAAAGAGTTATAAATATATAAACAGAAGCCAATGTTCAAAGTCAAAGAAGAACCAGCAGATTTCTTTGAATGATGAAGTCAAGGCTGAAGATAGAATTGAAGATAGAGTCAGCAGTCAAGCTTGAAGATTTTGAAGTCTGAAGACCATGTCAATCTTAGGGGGAGTTTTGTTAAATGCTCTAAGAAAGATTAACATGTTGTCTTTATTTGTCTTTTGATATTTTGTAATAGTATAGGGACTATTTCTGTAATTTGTTAGTTCCTTTACTTTGTGTTTTGAGTATAAATAGCTTAGATTTGCAGGTAGATAAGTGAGAATACACAAGATATTCGAATCTGTTTTTCATGCTTGTAATTGTCTTAGCTTGATATGAATGAAAACTTGAATTTTATTGATATCTTGTTTTGATTTGATTACTTTGTGTGAATTTCATTGAATTGTGTTACAAATCATCACAGATATATTCATTTGATCCTATCAATCAGAGTACACCAGAATGAGCGGTTGAATGAAAGGGAGTTGTCAAACTTCTTTCATTAATGTGGTTGTTGTTAGGATGCACCTTGTTTTTTGTTATTGGACCTAGATTTCCACTTACGCTTGTTATGTTCATTAGAGGTAGTTTGCGTAACATCGTGTGAGGGTAACTTACCCTACGAGACAGCCTAGTCAGTCAGCTTATAGGCCAGTCTGATTGCATCCTGAATTACGGCTAGTCGGGAAGCAGTGACCATGCTTTGTATTTCTGGGACTAACCCAATGATGTACATTTCGATCCTCATATGGGGAGGGTTGATCATATTCGGTCATAATGTGGCAAGCTCATGGGAGCGAGTAGTGTAAGCCTCAGTCTCGGAACTTATCATCTTCGAGTTCCAAAATTCAATCTCTAAATTCTGCACCTTATCTCGAGAGCAATATTCTTTTTTCATAAGATTCTTGAAGTCATCCCATGTAGTTTGTTTAGCAATTTCTATATCCAACATCAACACCTGGGTGTTCTACCATGCCAAAGCAACTCAATCCAAGGTGTCGATAGCATATTTCACCTAATTTTCCATCGGGGAGTTGCACATCTCAAACACTGATTTGAGCTTCTCGAGCCATCTTAGGGCAGCTCCATCTACTCTAGTGAAGGAGTTAGGTATGACGTCCATGAAGGACTTGTAAGTACAAACCCCTTGACCTGTAAAAGACTTAGATCAGGACTTTGAAATTTTTAATAAGTGTTGCAATTAACATGATTGACGGAACTTTAACTTCAGAAATGAAATGATATTACTTACTAATAGGAGCAGCCTGTGGATTTTGATTATGGTTGGCCAATGCATCAGTCATATGTTGATTTATGAGTCCAGCAAGCTCTGTCGGTGTCATGTTGATGGTGCCATGACCACGTCCACATTCAGACATTATTAACAATCACAACATACATAAACAAGTAAATATCTATCTTATCACTTCATGTATGTATAAGTAATTAAAAGAATGTAGCACAATCACAATTAATGTTCAAATAATAATCTCTGATGAAATAAATTGTAAGTACATCTATAGTCAAGTAAACCAAATATCAAAATCCAAATATGTCAGGAAAATGGGAAAGAACTCTTCCCATCTAGGTGAAAAGTATGTGAGAGTTAGACAAATGAATGTAATGAATGAAACAGAGATCAATGAGAGTCGACGGATCTAAAATTGTTCTCAGGTTTGTCTTCGGGCTCCTCTTAAGGTTCGTCCTCCGGCTCCTGTTCGGGTTCTTCCTTCGGCTCCTCTATGTGTTCTTCCTCAGGTTCCTCCTCGAGTTCAGGTGTTGCACTCACTACGTTGATGTGGCCTTCCATTTCTTTAATCCACCATTGGTTTGCTGTAATATCCAATTCATCGCCAGTCACATGCTCAGTCAAGACTACCACGCCATCTGCCAGGGCGTTATTACACTTGATTTTACTATTAATTCACTCTTTCATCGCCCCATTTTCCTCCCTAGATTCCCTTAGTCCTTTCCTAAGTTCCATGTTATCGTCCATGAGTTAATAAGCTTTCGCTCAGCATGCAAGGTGGCCGTCAAAGCGACTATCACGCTTAGAAGAGAAAGGGAGAGGAGGCAAAGTTGACTCAAGAAACATAGGAGGAGCAGATCTAATCCGAGGTTGACATTCCAGAAGAAGAGGAACACACTCCTTCCTAATCAACCGGGACATGCAGTGAGAATAATATGCCTAGTCATGGATCGGAGGATGAAGAGGTAAAGCGAAAGGTTGATCATAATAAAACCTATAGTCATCCGTAACAAGCATCGGCCACTCATTCGGATCAGAAGATGAAGTAGGGAATCAGGGTGAATATGCCTTTTTCCTAACAATGAAGAGGGTGCAAAAGAAGAAGCCATCCTGCAATCAACCGCTTACAAAAAATAAGCGAAAGCAAGTAAATCTAGCAAGCAAATCCAAAAGTGTATATATGCGTGTAACTAAGACATAAGGCTATAGTCTAAATGTAAATTTTAGTTTGCTATAACCATTAGCTCTAATGCCAATTTGTCACACCCTTAATTTCCCAAACGGGGTTTTACTGTTAGGTGCTTGACATACTAGCATATTAGCCGATAGTTATACCAAATGACACAATAATAACAAAACATAACATAAGTGTTATCATATAAAACCAAAACATAGTTATAATAATAAGTTCACGAAAGCATTTGCGGAAGCGGAAGCAGAAGCGGAAGCGAAATCGGTTTACAATTTACAAAATTAAATAGCGCAAAACATGTGCAACCCAATTAAATGTAAATTTGTAAGAATCATGTTTACCTATTTTACAAATCAACCGGTAATGTATGCAATGGTAAAAAAACTTCTAGTGTTTTATAAATCAACCAGTAATATATGCAATGATAAAATGCTCCTAGTCGTGCACACCTTAAGAATCTGAAAGAAACATGTTAAAATGTCAACACATGGTTGGAGAGTTCATATATTTTGATAAACCGTTGTGTAATAGAAATGCAAATCTAGTAAACAAATTAATATAAGTAGATAGCTAGTCTACATATCAAGTTACGTAGTGTATGAAGTTCGCAACCAAAGCTGACAAACGTAAGTATGCCTCGGTTGTGGTTACCATACCACAACAACATAAAGTAGGTCATTAAACACTCGTTGTAGATCTACTCAGAATTAACTCGCTAAAGTACATAAATTAATGATTCGAAAGTGAGGACTTAAATTGGTACAACACCGGTAAACATGTGATAATACAATAATACTGATTAAACGAAATAATGTTTAAAAGGAACATGTTTCTCTTTCCTAGAAAGAATATAAGTAAAGTGGGGCTATAAACTTACTTTGAATGCGCAACAATAAAGTAATGCATAGAGCAGGTAATTAGGTTTCTGGAACACCTAGATTTCATTAATGTCTATTAATATTAATTATTAATGTACGGTTTCACGTTTCCAACTCGGTTACAATGCAAGTCAGCGAAATTTCCCCATTCCCAAACAAGAACAAACATACACAAACTCACACAAGTATAGAGCTCAATTATTTACGCATACTCCGTATCATACGTGAAAGTGCTATTTATGAAATTTTAATTATAAGAGTTTTTATAATAAAACTCATACGTAACACAATTAGAGTAGCATGTACATGTAAGAATTTATACACCCAAAATATTTACTTACAACTAACAAACATATATTACATGATATATATTCATGTATATATTATGTAGCATGTATATATTACCCACCACACACATGTATATTATATACTATATACAACAACACACATAAACATTATATCTAATTATTTTCACACACATTAACCAGGACCAATATGCCTATATACATTCATCACGCATGCATAACCCAACCATCCAAATCCTCATCATCCAAGTACACACACACACCGCAAAACACACATAGTACATATATATACATAGAAACATATGCGCAGCACACACCCATCACCAAACCACACCCTAACCAAACCCACGGCTACCATACCATTACCACCGACTTCAATTCCACAACATCCAAACACACACATGATACATATGTATAAGGAAACACACATATCATATGCAATGAATAACACCCACACAAGGCCACACCTTCCCAAGCCCACTGCCCTTCGAAACATACCCAAACGCATACACACAAGGCATACATGAACCCACATATATATCACCGTACGCGGACGCATAAGGTCAAACGTATAAAATGTTCGGCATCCCTCCTGCATACGTAAATCATACGTAGAACTCGTACGCGAAAACCCAAAACTCTATCGTTATGAACACGAGTAAAGATGAGGAACGATTGTACCAAACGAGGCTGATTCGAATGCTTCTCATGCTTTCCATGGGGGGTGTCGATTGCCGAAACGCTTGCCGCCGCAGAGGAGGAAGTTGCAGGAGGTGTTTGTCATGAGGGGGGGGCTGCCATCGACCGGGGGTAGGTGTTTCTAGCCCCTCGAGTTCCTTCAACTTGCATATTAACCCTCGCGTTAAAATTATCAATGAAGGAACGTTTAAAATAATTTGAGTCAAATTAACAGCCTTAACCTGAAAGTACATGCTATCACATCATCTCTCGTTGAAAATTAATGTTTGTTGTTTACAGGGTCGGCTCAAACCCAAAGCTAGTAAAGCTAGGGCTTTAAACCTCCCAAATTTTGAAGGGACTTTAAATTTGATAAAATGGATTTATATAATTATATGAGTTTAAATATTGTTAAGTTGGACAAGTAATTAAATGCATTGGATTTTAATTTCATTATTAAAAACGTAAACAAACATTGATTGCTTTCAAAATTGCCGTCTCCTTTAATTAATAAAAGAACGCAGTTGTGAATGCGATCATTCCGGCAACTGAAACGTCACCATAATCCATTTAATTAAATCAATCGATCCTCAATCAGAAAAGTCATCGTAATAAAGCGGTGATTTCCAACGATTTACATCGAATCAAAGCTTTTCTGAGTTGCAAATTGCGTTGGCGTGTTACTGAGTGTTATTGAATCTGAAATTCTAATTCTGTTGTTCTTGACTCTGTTTTGCGACTTGCCGGTTGAAGATTGCTAGCAAAGAAATCAAATTGCAAACAATATTTGTAAGGTTTCCTGTGACTCTAGTTCTTAAGGTCAATTTCTTTTCCAATTCTAGATTCTAATTTTTTTAGTTTTAGTTCTAATTTTGTGTAGCTGGATCAATTGTACTGTATTTTTGTTTGTTGTTTGAAGTCGACCAACTATAAATGGATTAGTTTATTGCCGGTCCCAAGTCCGGATAAAGAAGAAGGGTTTTAATAAATTTTTTAAGGGCCTCGTATTTTTAGTTCGATTAGGGCCCGTAAAACGTTAAGCCAGCCTTGGTTGTTGAAAATTTTAACACAATCTATCAGAGAAGGATAGAGGATTTAGTTGAACATGATATGGAGTAGTGTTTTAGCAACCGGATCAGACCGGCCGGTTGGACCGGGGATCGGCCCCCTAGCCAGTCCGGTTCGCTATGATTCGGTTTTAGGTGGTTGAATAGGTGGTCAAATCGGGAAACCAGACCGGTTCGGACCCGCTTTTTTTATTTTAATGGATAAACAGGGTGTTGAATCATAAATTAATATGTTGGTTATATAAATATAGTTAAATGTTATATATAACTGTAAAATACATATATAAATTACTTATATATAATTACATATATAAATATAGTTAAATCCGGTCCAACCGATCCGACCAACAAATCAGTAAAGCATCCGGCTCGACGTCCGTTCCGGTTTTGAAAACATTGATATTGAGAGAGTAACCGAATTTTTTGACCATTTGCTTACCGATATATTTTTGAGGTTTTTAAAGTGATTTGATTTTTAAATTTAATTTTAAGTTTAAGTTAGGAATTGTAGTTTTAATTTCTATTTTAAGTTAGAAGTTGTAATTGTTATTCTAAGTTGGGACTTATAATTTGTGTTTTAAGTTACAAATTGTACTTTTAATTTAAGCGATAAGTTTGAGATCCTTCCTTTCTTTAAACGGAAGAAACAAAGATAGAATCAAATCGGTTCTCGAAATGTATTCCTAGATATTCTTTAATGTCTCTGCTATTTACAGATCATGATAATCAAATGGTTAATCATATGCTTCAAGAAGAAACCAAAGAATTGAGTGGGAATCCTATAAGATTCATTCATTTTTTTCTCTAACAAATGCTCAGAATTTCATCTATGTTTGAATCATATTAAGAAGTCCACTAGAGATCATAAATTATTAATTGTAAATTAATTTATTGTCATTCTAAATTTAATTATATAAATTGTACTATTTATTTCAAATTAAATAAACATAAACAAAGAGATAAGACGCTAGATAAACATTGATATTTTTTATATTAATCTTCAAATGAAATATTACATAAACTTTTAAGAAATATAACTTTATTCAAACATAATAGAATTTCATTCCAATTTTATTCACACTCTTTCTTATTCACCGTATGCAAGCTCTTTGTTGGGGATGCCGGAAGAAATTTCATATTCCACTTCTTCATCTTTTACTTTTGGTTTCAATTATTACTTCGTCTATCGGTTTGATTCGTCTTTTAGGTTTGATTCGTCTTCTAGGTTTGATTCGTCTTCTAGGTTTGATTCGTCTTCTAGGTTTGATTCGTCTTCTAGGTTTGATTCGTCTTCTATATGATTTATCATGTCCAATTGATCCTTTAAGCATATGCATCTTTTCACCGACTTGAGAGAAAGTCTTGTTCATCTTAACAATAAAACCCAACCACTAAGAAAAAATAAATAGATTACAAAGCTATCATAGAAGCTTTGATAAATAGAGAAAATCTTTTTTATTGGTGGTATCATTTCTCTAAACATCCCAATTTTATTTTCAAAGGTTTTTAAATTTAAAGTCATTTTATATAATACCCAAAGAACACAACTAATAGTGAGATAATAAACACCCAACAATATTGTAATTGAGTTTTTAAAGACGCCAATAGAATTAATGAGATGTTGAAGGCTATCCAACCGGCATCCCAAAATGGTATGGCTTGACACATTTCCAAAAGGCTATTGTGAAACGCTCTTAAATCAACTTTTTATATTAAAGCACATTTAAACATATGGCAAGTCGAGTTTCCTCAGGTAGATACTGAAGGATTCTGTGTGCCCAAGACAGTTAGAATATTGATGTGGTTAGTACGTTATGATCCAAGTCGGGTTATACCCAATAACAAGCTTAGCAAACACCAATTAATATATTTAATTGATGATACGATCATGCAATTGAATATTTACACCAATTTAGAAAATGGTTTTCTAAATAAATTGATATGAGAGGGAACAACTTATTAGGATATTTTGTTCAATAATATTATTTGAAGTGTTATTTAAATTAGTTAGATGACACCAAATAATAATGAGAAATTACAACTTATAAGTTAAATGGTTAATTGTATAAGTTGTATATAACTTGTACATACAATTAAATTGTTATTTGTATGTCTAGTTAACAAGACTTTTAATGTGTGATATTTGAAGGAGGGAACCCAAATTTAAACCTCCTTGGCCGTCCCCCCCCTTTGATTTCTATTGGACCAAAATTGGTCTTGAACATAACACACATAAGTAGTCTAGGTCACTTCACTTCTCAACAACCCACTCTCATTGCATGCAAAAATACTTCTCTCTTTCTCTCTCAAAAGCTTCGAACCTGGCAGATTCCTTGGGAGTTTTTGAAGAGCAAGCTTTGTTGTGTTCTTGGTGATAATCTACCTAACAAGAAGGTGTATTGCAAGGGCTTGGGGTATAGACACTTGAGGACCTCTACACTTGAGTTCTTGGCCGATTTTAGCATCCCAAATCTCTCATTTTGGTCGTTTTCTTGCTGCTCAAAGAGGTAGTTATCACAGCTCATTGTGGCTGTGATTTTATATATAGTTTTACTCATTATAGCTCGTTAATTCACATATAATGATCCTTTTGATTTGGGTTTGTTTTACATCTTAAAAGATCACTAAGAACATGAATTTTTCAGCTTTTAAAATGGGTTTTAAAGCTATATTTATATCCGCTGCGTTTCCTGAAAGTTTAAATGGTTAAACTTAGATTTTGTGTTCTAGCAAACCCTTCAATGGCATCAAGAGCCGGTTATGTGGATGACTTGCTTGTTTTGTCTTTAAAATGGTTTTAAAGAATGATAATAAACTCATATAAGCTGATTTGGGGCTGCTATGTTTCTGTTTTGTTGAATCCCCAACTTTCAAGATTATATTATACATGCTTGTGATTAAATCTTGAAAGATATATATATGTTGATATGTTGTGTTGTTTGGACAACATCTAAACCCGAATTTTCAGTTTATGTTGGCTGAAAATTCATTGGTTTTAAGGGGATTCATAGTTATTTTTGGATGATAATGGATGCTTGTTTTAGTGCATAACCTAGCCATTGACCTTGTGATTGTTTGGATGTTTGTGATGGTTGTATTCATTCATTCAATTGGGTTGTATTATTTGTTGTTTGTGCTTTGTTTCAAATGTAATTTATTTATTATTGGGTTGTAATAAATAGATTAGGTGTATTTTCATTTTACTAGATATCTTGTATTAGGACTTATATCTTGTAATATGAAGACATACACATTGGAAGCACAAAGGAAGGTCATGAAAGAAACATGGAGCATTTTGGATGCGGTTTCAAGTGGGAGGCTTTTGGATGTTTTCCATTAGCTTTGTTGTGACCCTTAGGAATGACCTATGGACCACACTTGTGATGGCAAACAAGTGTGGACCACTTTAGATGCTATGGTTATGCACAAATGCACATATGGTGTTTATGTTGGTTGATTGTTTGTTGTTTGATTGTTTGGTTGATATTTGGATATTCATAACAAACTCATTAACAACTTAACAAGCTGAAAATTGATGGTTCTTAAAAGTTTAATAAAGTTACTAAAATGGTTTAATGATTTTAAAGATTAAAATAGGTTTTAATCAAGAACCATAGGGTACCTTGTATTTGAAAGCATGCAAATACAAGTACATAGAGTTTTCTAAACTAGAATTTTGGAACCTCTAACCTTTTTTTACAAACAAGATCAACACCGTCCTTTTACACAACACTTGAGTCACTTGGGAACTCTTAGTGGGATAAAGGTCACCTAACCATTTTGAGAGAACTTGTGACTTGAGGTGAGAATGCCTTATTTGTGGGATAAAGGTCACCTAACCACTTATTTGGAAAACTCACACGTAGGTGTAAGTAGGGTATCTTGGTTTGCAAACCATGTCAAATGGATCACCTACGGTGTGGTTTCCAAATGGTGTTGATGGGATTAACATGCCGACTTTACATATGATGTTTCAAGTCGATCCCATATTTCTAGAAATTGCAAATGGTTGCAATCGTCAAACGTTGACCACCTTATTAATTTAAATCGTGGGATAAAGGTCCTAACCACAATTTGAATGTAATGTTGGGTTCTAGACTTTAATATAAAAATGACCTTAAAAGGCATTAATTATTAAAAATAACAATATCGAAAATACTAAAATAGATCTTTGTTAAATTTTGTAGATGGCCACAAATAATGAAAATCATGATAACTCATCCGCGTCCAACCAATCATTACGAGCGATCCTCCAAAAGGAACGTCTAAATCATAACAACTTTATTGATTGGTACCGAAACTTGAGAATCGTTCTCAAGCAAGAGAAAAGATCATATGTTTTAGACGACCCAATCCCCGATCAACTTCTGAGGATAATGAGGAGGCCTATAACGATTGGCTGAAATACACTGAGGACTCCGTCCAAGTGTCTTGTCTCATGCTAGCGAGCATGACTCCGGATCTCCAAAAGGAATATGAACATCACGGAGCTTACGACATGATAACCCAACTGAAGGAAACGTTCCAACACAAGCAAGGGTTGAGCGCTTTGAAACGGTTCGAGCACTCCATGCATGTCGTATGGATGACAACCAATCTGTTTCATCTTATGTACTTAAGATGAAAAGTCATATTGACCGCCTCGAGAGGCTAAATTGTCCCGTCTCGAAGGAATTGGCCACGGATTTGATCCTCAATGGCCTTACCAAGAAGTTCGAGACATTCATGTTGGACTACAACATGAATGCATGGGACAAAAGCATTGGTGAGCTTCACTCAATGCTCAAAACGGCCGAGGTGGCCATGGGTAAAAGGGTTTTACCCGTTCTCACCATCAATGAAGGTGGGAATAATAAAAGGCCTCGTCCCGCACCCAAGGCAAAGGTTGCTAAGGGTAAGGGACCCGCTTGGGGAAAAGGGAAAGGGGTGGCAAGGATGCCACCCAAACCACAAGAGAAAAAGCAAAAGGTTGCTACTAACGACCCATGCTTCAAGTGTGGGGAGATTGGACATTGGGCAAGGAATTGTCCTGTCCATCTCCAAGAGTTGAAAGCAAAGAGGGATGCGGGCAGACCTCAGGTACAATATACATGATCCATATTGATTTAAACATGATATCCTCTAACACATGGGTATTAGATACCGGATGTGGAACTCACATTTGCAATTTGTTGCAGGGGTTCAAAAGAAGTAGTGACTTCAAGAAAGGGGATGTAAGCCTCTACATGGGCAATGGGGCTAAAGTTCAAGTTGAAGCCCGTGGTGACTACATCTTGAAACTTCCAAATGGTTTGGAAGTGATTTTGAACAATGTTTTGTATGCTCCTAGTTTGACTAGGAATATTATCTCTGTAGCCCTGTTAAAACAATTTGGATATGTATTATCATTTGTTGAAAAAGATATTCATGTTTCTTTTAATGGTATGTTCTATTTTAAAGCTATTCCATTAATGGTATTTATGAATTGGTTCATGAAAATACTTTAAATAGCTCATTGTACCAAACTAACACCAAGAAACTCAAGTTGGACTTGAGTGATACCTATCTTTGGCATTGTCGTCTTGGCCATATAAACAAGAAACGTTTACAAACACTACAAAAGAATGGTCTTTTAAAAACAAATGAATGTGATTCATTTGACGTTTGTGAATCTTGTTTACAAGGTAAAATGACTAAGACACCCTTTAGTGGAACTAACGAAAGGGCAAAAGATCTATTAGGAATCATACATTCGGATGTATGTGGTCCTTTTAAGCCAATGACTAGGAATGGTGAAAGATACTTCATTACCTTTACCGACGATTATAGTCGCTATGGGTATGTGTACTTATTAAGGCACAAAGATGAAGCTTTTGAAATGTTCAAAATCTTCAAGAATGAAGTAGAAAATCAACTAACAAGTCAATTAAAGTTCTCCGTACAGATAGAGGAGGTGAATACCTGAGTGATGCTTTTCAAGATCATCTTAGGAGTTGTGGGATTGTCTCACAACTCACTCCACCTGGAACACACAACATAATGGTGTGTCTGAGAGGAGGAATCGAACCTTATTGGATATGGTCGATCTATGATGGCTAGAAGCACATTACCTCTATCATTTTGGGGTTTCGCTCTGCTCTCCGCGGCCCGTATTCTAAATATGGCCCCAACCAAAAAGGTGGAAAGGACACCCTTTGAGATATGGCATGGAAGAGTTCCATCCCTATCATACTTAAGGGTTTGGGGATGTGAGGCTTATGTTAAGACTCCCACACCAAACAAATTGGAAGTCCGATCCACCAAGTGTCTCTTTGTTGGATATCCTAGAGATTCTATGGGATATTATTTCTATGATCCACTGGAACAAAAAGTGTTTGTTGCCAGAAAGGGTGAGTTCTTAGAAACAAAGTTCCTTATGGAAGGAGCTGGAAGTAGAACAGTGGACCTTGAAGAAGATCAAGAACCACAACCCTATGCACGTTTGGTTGAAACTAGCACTCAACATGAGGATGTTGAGGATGATCAAGGGGTTGATCAATACACACAAAACGTTCGAAGAAGTGGTAGAATAGTAATCCACCTGAAAGATACGGATTTTTCATGGATGGATGCTATGTGGTAGATTCAGATGAGCCAACCACATACCATAATGCAGTGTCCAATTCGGATTGTGACAAATGGCTTGAGGCCATGAACGTTGAGATGCAATCCATGTATGACAATCAAGTTTGGGAACTTGTTGTACCACCTCTTAATCAAGGTAGTTGGAAGTAAGTGGGTTTTCAAGAAGAAATATATGCATGGAAACTTGGATACTTATAAAGCTAGACTTGTAGCGAAGGGTTTCACTCAAACTCAAGGGGTTGATTATGATGAAACCTTCTCACCTGTTGCGATGCTAAAGTCTATAAGATATTGTTTGCCATAGCTGCTCATTATGATTATGGATTTGGCAAATGGATGTCAAAACCGCTTTCCTAAATGGATATCTTGAGGAAGATGTCTATATGGTTCAGCCTGAAGGTTTTGTCGATCCAAAACATCCTAATAAAGTATGCAAGTTAAAGAAATCAATCTATGGATTGAAACAAGCATCGAGAAGCTGGAATCACCGTTTTGATGAGGAAGTAAAGAAATTTGGCTTCATCAAAAACGCTGATGAGGCTTGTGTGTATAAGAAGGCTAGTGGGAGCACAATAACTTTCCTAGTATTGTATGTTGATGACATACTACTATTTGGAAATGACATTCCAACCCTGGAAGGTGTAAAAACCTGGCTTGGAAGTTGTTTTTCCATTAAGGATCTTGGTGAAGCCGCCTATATTCTGGGAATAAAGATCTATAGGGATAGATCAAGGCGGTTGATGGTTTGAATCAAAGTGCGTACATTGATAAAATCTTGAAAAGGTTCAAGATGGAAAACTCTAAGAAAGGTACCGTACCTATTCAAAGAGGAAAAATATTGAGTACGACTCAATGTCCTAGCTCAAAGGATGAGCAAGATAAAATGAAGGCAATCCCATACGCATCAGCTATTGGATCCATCATGTATGCGATGATATGCACTCGACCGGACGTGTCATGCGCCTTGAGCATGACAAGTCGTTACCAACAAAATCCTAGAAACAGTCATTGGATGGCTGTTAAGAACATACTTAAATACCTAAGGAGGACAAGAGATATGTTCCTGATCTATGGATCTGGTGACGAGGAGCTCGTTGTAAAAGGTTACACGGATGCGAGTTTCCAAACCGATCGTGACGATTCACGGTCACAGTCGGGATACATTTTCATTCTGAATGGAGGAGCTGTCTCTTGGAAGAGCTCCAAGCAGGATGTGGTGGCTCTATCAACTACAGAATCAGAATACATCGCCGCCTCATTGGCAGCTCAAGAAGCTGCATGGTTGAAGAAATTCATTGCCGATCTAGGGGTTATCCCTTCCATTCAGGAACCCCTAGAGATTTTTTGTGACAACGAGGGTGCGATTGCTCAAATCAAGGAACCTCGTGCTCATCAAAAGACTAGGCACATTGAGCGGAGATTCAACTACATACGAGATGAAGTTGAAAAGGGAAAGATATGTATTCGCAAAGTTCACACGGATCAAAACATTGCGGATCCTCTCACGAAGCTCCTTGAAAAGGCAAAGCATGAAGGTCATACTTGTGCCATGGGACTTCGATATTCCAGTGATTGGATTTGATCTGTAAATTTTGTATTTGGATATGTGGAACTCTATATTATTTGAATAACAATTATTTGGTTATAGTGTTTCAATTAATGTTCCTATTTAGCATGTTTTATCCATGAGTAAAATTTTTACTCTAAAATGTCCGTAGTCGCTCATACTTGTGGGAACAAGTGTGAGAGTAAGATTATTATGAACTTGGATTGGTTGATATTCATAAGGATGAATATAGAGAAATGGGTTGCTACCAAGGTTTGTAGATATTTGTGGGACACAAATATTGGACTAACCCGCATCTCAAATTTTACTACATGGAATCTTAATGATTGATCATAAGTAAATTTGAGTAAAGGCGAATATCATTTGGTATCCTCCGACCTGAGATACATATTGAGTTTTGATATTCACTAAGTATTATACCTTGAACTAATTCTTCATTGTCCTGAAATAGTGGACAGTACATAAGGGTATGTTCAGATATAACACGAAGTGTTTGTGAGAAACGTATGTAGTCAAGATGGAATTTGTTCCTCTTATTCGTTGAGAGTTAGATGTCTAAGGCCTGATTAAGTTAAATCAACAAGGAATGATCATTTGTGTCCTTGGATTTAACATGACATCTGTAACAAAAGGATAGATGATTAATTCACCTAAATCATTTCAAGTAGGGTACTTGAAAGAGATGATGTTATTGAATGGCTATAAGTCATGCGTATTAAGGGTAGTAAACCGTTGTTAGGCGGAATTTACTGCTTACATCAATCTTCTATGAATCTTGGGCAAGTGGGAGATTGAAGGATTCTGTGTGCCCAAGACAGTTAGAATATTGATATGGTTAGTACGTTATGATCCAAGTCGGGTTATACCCAATAACAAGCTTAGCAAACACCAATAATATATTTAATTGATGATAGATCATGCAATTGAATATTTACACCAATTAGAAAATGGGTTTTCTAAATAAATTGATATGAGAGGGAACAACTTATTAGGATTTTTGTTCAATAATATATTTGAAGTGTTATTTAAATTAGTTAGATGACACCAAATAATAATGAGAAATTACAACTTATAAGTTAAATGGTTAATTGTATAAGTTGTATATAACTTGTACATACAATTAAATTGTTATTTGTATGTCTAGTTAACAAGATTTTTAATGTGTGATATTTGAAGGAGGGAACCCAAATTTAAACCTCCTTGGCCGTCCCCCCCTTTGATTTCTATTGGACCAAAATTGGTCTTGAACATAACACACATTAAGTAGTCTAGGTCACTTCACTTCTCAACAACCCACTCTCATTGCATGCAACAATACTTCTCTCTTTCTCTCTCAAAAGCTTCGAACCTGGCAGATTCCTTGGGAGTTTTTGAAGAGCAAGCTTTGTTGTGTTCTTGGTGATAATCTACCTAACAAGAAGGTGTATTGCAAGGGCTTGGGGTATAGACACTTGAGGACCTCTACACTTGAGTTCTTGGCCGATTTTAGCATCCCAAATCTCTCACTTTTGGTCGTTTTCTTGCTGCTCAAAGAGGTAGTTATCACAGCTCATTGTGGCTGTGATTTTATATATAGTTTTACTCATATTATAGCTCGTTAATTCACATATAATGATCCTTTTGATTTGGGTTTGTTTTACATCTTAAAAGATCACTAAGAACATGAAATTTTCAGCTTTTAAATGGGTTTTAAAGCTATATTTATATCCGCTGCGTTTCCTGAAAGTTTAAATGGTTAAACTTAGATTTTGTGTTCTAGCAAACCCTTCAGATACATCTTAATTAGGACCTAAATATAGAGAATTATTATCCTTACATAAACATCTATATTCTTGTTTTATTTTTTTACTTTTTTTAAAGCATCGTGTGACATATATAAAAAAGGGTCCTAAATTTCTAACGAAATTCACAAATAGCCCATCTTGCACCGTAAAACTAATAATACGAATAACACAACGAATATGAAAAAATTACCATTACAAATTGGTTTATATTTTAATATTAATTTTTGAATGACGCTTCTATTGTTTGAGACATTATCATTCCGGCAACTGAAACGTCACCATAATCCATTTAATTAAATCAATCGATCCTCAATCAGAAAAGTCATCGTAATAAAGCGGTGATTTCCAACGATTTACATCGAATCAAAGCTTTTCTGAGTTGCAAATTGCGTTGGCGTGTTACTGAGTGTTATTGAATCTGAAATTCTAATTCTGTTGTTCTTGACTCTGTTTTGCGACTTGCCGGTTGAAGATTGCTAGCAAAGAAATCAAATTGCAAACAAATATTTGTAAGGTTTCCTGTGACTCTAGTTCTTAAGGTCAATTTCTTTTCCAATTCTAGATTCTAATTTTTTTAGTTTTAGTTCTAATTTTGTGTAGCTGGATCAATTGTACTGTATTTTTGTTTGTTGTTTGAAGTCGACCAACTATAAATGGATTAGTTTATTGCCGGTCCCAAGTCCGGATAAAGAAGAAGGGTTTTAATAAATTTTTTAAGGGCCTCGTATTTTTAGTTCGATTAGGGCCCCGTAAAACGTTAAGCCAGCCTTGGTTGTTGAAAATTTTAACACAATCTATCAGAGAAGGATAGAGGATTTAGTTGAACATGATATGGAGTAGTGTTTTAGCAACCGGATCAGACCGGCCGGTTGGACCGGGGATCGGCCCCCTAGCCAGTCCGGTTCGCTATGATTCGGTTTTAGGTGGTTGAATAGGTGGTCAAATCGGGAAACCAGACCGGTTCGGACCCGCTTTTTTTTATTTTAATGGATAAACAGGGTGTTGAATCATAAATTAATATGTTGTTTATATAAATATAGTTAAATGTTATATATAACTGTAAAATACATATATAAATTACTTATATATAATTACATATATAAATATAGTTAAATCCGGTCCAACCGATCCGACCAACAAATCAGTAAAGCATCCGGCTCGACGTCCGTTCCGGTTTTGAAAACATTGATATTGAGAGAGTAACCGAAATTTTTTGACCATTTGCTTACCGATATATTTTTGAGGTTTTTAAAGTGATTTGATTTTTAAATTTAATTTTAAGTTTAAGTTAGGAATTGTAGTTTTAATTTCTATTTTAAGTTAGAAGTTGTAATTGTTATTCTAAGTTGGGACTTATAATTTGTGTTTTAAGTTACAAATTGTACTTTTAATTTAAGCGATAAGTTTGAGATCCTTCCTTTCTTTAAACGGAAGAAACAAAGATAGAATCAAATCGGTTCTCGAAATGTATTCCTAGATATTCTTTAATGTCTCTGCTATTTACAGATCATGATAATCAAATGGTTAATCATATGCTTCAAGAAGAAACCAAAGAATTGAGTGGGAATCCTATAAGATTCATTCATTTTTTTCTCTAACAAATGCTCAGAATTTCATCTATGTTTGAATCATATTAAGAAGTCCACTAGAGATCATAAATTATTAATTGTAAATTAATTTATTGTCATTCTAAATTTAATTATATAAATTGTACTATTTATTTCAAATTAAATAAACATAAACAAAGAGATAAGACGCTAGATAAACATTGATATTTTTTATATTAATCTTCAAATGAAATATTACATAAACTTTTAAGAAATATAACTTTATTCAAACATAATAGAATTTCATTCCAATTTTATTCACACTCTTCTTATTCACCGTATGCAAGCTCTTTGTTGGGGATGCCGAAGAAATTTCATATTCCACTTCTTCATCTTTTACTTTTGGTTTCATTATTACTTCGTCTATCGGTTTGATTCGTCTTTTAGGTTTGATTCGTCTTCTAGGTTTGATTCGTCTTCTAGGTTTGATTCGTCTTCTAGGTTTGATTCGTCTTCTAGGTTTGATTCGTCTTCTATATGATTTATCATGTCCAATTGATCCTTTAAGCATATGCATCTTTTCACCGACTTGAGAGAAAGTCCTGTTCATCTTAACAATAAAACCCAACCACTAAGAAAAAATAAATAGATTACAAAGCTATCATAGAAGCTTTGATAAATAGAGAAAATCTTTTTTATTGGTGGTATCATTTCTCTAAACATCCCAATTTTATTTTCAAAAGTTTTTAAATTTAAAGTCATTTTATATAATACCAAAAGAACACAACTAATAGTGAGATAATAAACACCCAACAATATTGTAATTGAGTTTTTAAAGACGCCAATAGAATTAATGAGATGTTGAAGGCTATCCCAACCGGCATCCCAAAATGGTATGGCTTGACACATTTCAAAAGGCTATTGTGAAACGCTCTTAAATCAACTTTTTATATTAAAGCACATTTAAACATATGACAAGTCGAGTTTCATCAGGTAGATACTGAAGGATTCTGTGTGCCCAAGACAGTTAGAATATTGATGTGGTTAGTACGTTATGATCCAAGTCGGGTTATACCCAATAACAAGCTTAGCAAACACCAATTAATATATTTAATTGATGATACGATCATGCAATTGAATATTTACACCAATTTAGAAAATGGGTTTTCTAAATAAATTGATATGAGAGGGAACAACTTATTAGGATATTTTGTTCAATAATATTATTTGAAGTGTTATTTAAATTAGTTAGATGACACCAAATAATAATGAGAAATTACAACTTATAAGTTAAATGGTTAATTGTATACGTTGTATATAACTTGTACATACAATTAAATTGTTATTTGTATGTCTAGTTAACAAGACTTTTAATGTGTGATATTTGAAGGAGGGAACCCAAATTTAAACCTCCTTGGCCGTCCCCCCCCCTTTGATTTCTATTGGACCAAAATTGGTCTTGAACATAACACACATTAAGTAGTCTAGGTCACTTCACTTCTCAACAACCCACTCTCATTGCATGCAACAATACTTCTCTCTTTCTCTCTCAAAAGCTTCGAACCTGGCAGATTCCTTGGGAGTTTTTGAAGAGCAAGCTTTGTTGTGTTCTTGGTGATAATCTACCTAACAAGAAGGTGTATTGCAAGGGCTTGGGGTATAGACACTTGAGGACCTCTACACTTGAGTTCTTGGCCGATTTTAGCATCCCAAATCTCTCACTTTTGGTCGTTTTCTTGCTGCTCAAAGAGGTAGTTATCACAGCTCATTGTGGCTGTGATTTTATATATAGTTTTACTCATATTATAGCTCGTTAATTCACATATAATGATCCTTTTGATTTGGGTTTGTTTTACATCTTAAAAGATCACTAAGAACATGAATTTTTCAGCTTTTAAAATGGGTTTTAAAGCTATATTTATATCCGCTGCGTTTCCTGAAAGTTTAAATGGTTAAACTTAGATTTTGTGTTCTAGCAAACCCTTCAGATACATCTTAATTAGGACCTAAATATAGAGAATTATTATCCTTACATAAACATCTATATTCTTGTTTTATTTTTTACTTTTTTTAAAGCATCGTGTGACATATATAAAAAAGGGTCCTAAATTTCTAACGAAATTCACAAATAGCCCATCTTGCACCGTAAAACTAATAATACGAATAACACAACGAATATGAAAAAATTACCATTACAAATTGGTTTATATTTTAATATTAATTTTTGAATGACGCTTCTATTGTTTGAGACATTATCAATTGCCATTACAAATATTTTATTTTGTAAATGAAAAGTTGTTATTACATCATCTAAATGTTGAAGCGAATATTCTAAATTACGTGGATACATAAAAAGATCAAATGTAATTATGCATTTCATCCATTGACACATATTGATATCCAACCCATGAATAGTTACACAAAGATATGATTCAGATAAACTTTTTGACGCTAAACAAACATCATTACTTATGTTAACGAGTGTATTTATTTTTCAAAAACCTAATTAATTTTTTTTTATTTTGCCACAAATTCAAATAATTACTTCAAAGTGTAAAACAACTTATGTGATTATAATGAGGTTGGAGCGTTTCTAAAACTATGTATGTCAACCAATCATCGTCAAAGTGGTTAAACGAAAATGCTTCTTGAATCAAAAACTTTACCATCCTATCGCAAACTCTTAGTATGTCGTAAGTTAATATTTCACCATTACCACCCAATTGCTTTGTTTGAAATCTGAGGTTTGTTTCTACGTTATGCAAAACATTTTGATAATGTGTTTCTTCAAAGTCGAATTTGAATATTTTTCTAAAACCGTCACACAATACTTAGAACAAGCCATTGGTGACCTCTCACTCATTTTCATCATATTCCAATTACACCAAATTTTTAGGTTTCTATTATGTGGAATAACCTAAACCATGGTTGGGGTGGAGGAATAACTTTGAGAAATATATGAGTGTGAGGTCATCATAACTTAATAAGTAAATACTAGAGAAATGAAACGAGAAAAAATTTAAAGAACGAAATTAGAACGATATCATCTGGTTTAGGTGTCTTGAAAGAACCATTGTTCTGAGGTCTGGTTGATTTCCTAAACTATGTTTGATTTGGTATCAAATTTTGTATTAGATATTTTCACTTTAATTGATTTTCACTTTGAATTATCTTGTAATAGTGTATTTGATTTTGTCTTATACTTTTGTATTATATTTTACATTTTGAAATCATGTTTGTTCAAAAGAATAATTGTGGTCAAATATGATCATATGTTTTTATTGAGTTTTGGCATTGCAAATCATTTATTTATTTGGGTTAGAACCGAATATAATGTGTAATTAATTTCAGTTTAGGTTTTATAAGTTTATCAAATAGCTTAACTAATATTTATCTGTGTTTATTGTTTAGTATGGCACCAAACTTTGTTACATTATTATGCTATTGGCTAGCAATATTTGTGATGCGACAGAAGAATTTGGTTATAATAAACCTCAAGTAAAGCAATCAGGTTTATTATGGAATTCAAATGTGTTTGTTAGGCATTTGCTCATTCTATCAAGGGATTTAGGCATAGTCGACCCATAATTAGCATTGACTCCACACATTTGTATGGTTAGTATATTGCAATGGAAATTGATGGTAATAACAAGATAATGTCACTTGCATTCGTTGTTATTGAAAATTAGTCTTTTATTAGTTAGCATTGGTTTCTTTCTCTTGTCAATAAACATGTGATGAATGATTTTCAAGGGATATGTTTAATATCCGATTGACATATTGGAATCCTAAAGGTAGTTAGTGAGCAAGGAGCTCCTTAGAGTCATATGGCTAAGTATTGTTTGTTAAACATTCTTCCAAAAGTGTTTATCATATTGATTTTACAACTCCCACTTTAAAGTTTTTTCATAGGTATTGCTTAATGCATTTAATCAACAACTTTCATTATAAGTTTCTCAACTCCCAATTACAAGTTTTAGCTTATTATGCTAGGAGTCAGAATCAGATTAGAAAGTTCAACTTCATCACGAAAAAATTTATGAAAAAAATCTACAAGCTCATCAGTGGCTTTAGAGACATTCACTTGACATATGGACATTTGCACGTGATGGTGGAAAACGATATGTCATGCTCATAATAAATTTGTAAGATGTATTTAACAACGTACTTAATGGTGCTTGTTTTTTACCAATCACATCGTGTGTTCAACTTACATTTTACATATTGGTACACTATTTTGATGTGACACGTCCCATGGGATCTAAGGCTTAAGCTAATGGGAATGTATATACTCATCGTGTTGTTGCAAAAGAAGTAGCTTTAATGTCACAGTAGTTAATTTGCAACAAAAAACTTACACATGTGGTAAGTGGGAGCTATTTAAGTATCCATGTTCTTATGTTTTGAGCGCATGTGCCAAACTATCTTTGGAAAGTTAAAAATATGTTCATAAATGTACTCAAATATATATTATACAGCTACTTGGTCATTTGAGATTTTCCCTGCCCTGTCACGAAGCATATTGGCCACAATCATCATTTATTACAAAATTTCTTTCCAATTCAGATCTTGAACGAGATAAAAAGGGTCGTCCTCTTTCGAAAAGGCTACGAAATAGAATGTGCAGGATCGTTAAAGGGTGTAGATTTACAACATAACAACACAAAGATGAGATTAACTAAACTTAATCAAACAGTAAACTGGATTAACTAAGGTAAGACACTAAGAACACAAGTAATGTAAGAGATAGAACACAAGTATATGGTTTTCAAGAATGCAGTATATTGCTTTCTCTATGTTCTATTACAAGTATTACAAAGCATATTTAAAATATACAAGAACATGAGATACTTATACTACATCCTACAGCCGGCTATACTTTGAAAGCCAGCTGGATACAATTGACTAGACACAAAACAAAATCAATTGTAGAGTCAAAAGGCAAATTGCCTTTTGACTTGTGACTATGACATGCCATAGCTCACATCCTTATCTATTACAAAAAGGATAAAGTACATAAAGTAAAAAGTTACAGACTCAAGACCTCAATGTACAGTTACCAAAAGCATAGACCTTTTCACCAACTCATGTAAGTTGGTGACCTTACAGAGGTGCAGCGGAAGGTGTCTAGCTTTATGAAAAAGTACATCAGATAAAGCATGTATTAAAAGTCTTCAAAAGAAATCTGTCTTCATGAATTGAAGCTTCGGAAGACTTTGTCTCTGAGGCTTCGGAAGACTGTATATTTGGCTTCGGAAGATATTGGTCTTGGCTTCGAAAGTTTTTACACTTGAGTATTTTTTAGTTTCATGTGTAAAACTTCCTAAGCATTCTTCTTCAATGCACTTGTGCAACATGCAGGATAGACATTTGATGTTTAGGTTGCATCAGCCTCTTCATTAATCTCTACAAACTCCCCCTAGGCTGATGCTACCAAAACACTTAGTAGACTTTAGATGTCAACAGTACTCATTAGGATGATCATCAATTCTTTCTTCATAAGGTGATCAGGATCCTTCAAACTGTCAAAGTGTCTTCTCATATCAAAGAGGTTATACAGAGGCAACTGAAACATATCTTGCCATGTGTAAATGTCTTCAGTGCCTTGATCTCTAATGACATGCCATCTTTCTGGATTTGTGGTGTATGTCCAAGATAAGATGGGTCTTCCTGATGCTAGAGGAGATGTTTGAATTGGAGTTGATGTAGCATCCTCTGGCTGCACAACCTCAAGATGTTTTGACTCATCATGGGGTGTAGAAGAGGGTGCAGTCTTCTTCTTCTTTGGCTTTGGTTTAGAAGCCATCCTCTTCTTTCTCTTAACAGGTTTTAACTGAGAAGACTCGCCTACAGTACCAGATTGATCTTCATTGTCTTTCTCAGTTGGGACTTCCTCTTTCTCAAGCTCAGAAGGAGAAGGAGGTGACCCTGTTGTTGATCAAAAGATGAAGCTTGCTGAGTTTCAGTAGGAGGTCCAGGTTGTGTTGTCTCTGGTTGTTCAACCTTAACCTCCACTTCAGGTGGGGCTTGACTTGGAGTGGAGTGTAAGTCAATTAGCTCTCCATTTTTGATATTCTGCTTGATCACCCTAATATGCTCATCCATAGTGGATAGAGACATGGGGCCAAGTCTCCTTTCGGAGAATCCATATAGCTTCAAGAAGCTCATCATCCTCTGCCTATCAGCAGACTTTTTCATGCTCTTTTGGATGATAGCTCTTGATTTTGCAGCTTCTTCCCTTAGTTTATTCTTAGTTGTCTTTCTGTCCTTGATTATCTCAAGTTCAAGCTGTTTTAAGTACTCAAACTCAACATAGTCATAGGACAAGGGAAGAAGTGCATCTGCCTGATAGAAGCCTGTGGCACTCAGGTAGTTGATCATCTTGATCCTTTCTTCTTCTTTGTCTACCTAAGGTTCTTGTTGAACCACATCTTCTTGTGCAGGACTATCCTGAACTGGGGAGAGGGTAGGCATATATTGTATAGTCTTTTTCTTCTTCTCTCTTCTTTGACTTGTACTAGAAGCTCTGCATCTTCTGCCTCCTTCTTCTCCTTTGACCTTTCCAGATCAACCAGTTCATTCAGCTCTTCTAAGGGAAGAGAGATAACACTGTCTATGTCATAGTTCCTTGTCTGCAGGTAATTTATTCTGACTGCCCTTAACTTATCATTCTGAGTATTTGGTCTGGGGGCAGCCCTGATAGCAGACTCCATGAGTCTTGAAGACCCAGCAGAGTAACTTTCTCCCCTTAACCTCCTTTTCCTCTCTTTCTCTCCTCATCCTCAATCTCCTCAGATGTCATCTTTCTTTTCCCTTTGTCACTCATAGACCTTTGTGACTCAGGGTGGAGAGAGCTTTGGCCTTCATTGCTTGTTGCAGCATCTAAGCTCTGGCCAGAGAGAGGTTGAGAAGCACCTTCACCAACAGGTGTCTCAATAGGAGTGTGGATCTCTGCAGCAGTTGATGATGATGAGACAGGGGTCTCAGGTTCTGCCACTGGGCCTTTAGACAAGGTTTCCCCTATGAAACTAATCTTAGGGTCTGTCTCAACATCCAGTTGATCGATGGCTTTGCCTGATTGCCTAAGTCTCCTTCTTAAGTTGAACTCTGCAGTGATCCTGTCTTGGATTCTTTGAGCCAGTCTGTCAGCTTGTCTTGATTTGCTTGGGTTGACAAGTGGCATGTTGACTAAATCCAAACCTTCATAGTAGTTCAAAGTCTAAAAATTGAAGACTTCTTGTTGTCCTTGAACTCTTATGATGATTAGGGCTTTCCTGATATTTTCATACCTCCACCCAATGATGTGATTGGAAGATGGTGAAGATGACATAGCCCTTGGTATCCATCCTCAAACAGACTCTGTATGAAGGATTCAGTGTAGTCCACATCAATGTGAACTTGAGGAGGTTGCTGAGAATGCACAATTGCAAGTGAGGATGGTGAGTCCTTAATGTCCACTCTCTCTAAAGAACTCCCAGGTTTTGTGGCTGTAATAACTTTCTCCCCCTTTTTGGTAGCATCACCCACTTGCATAGGTGAGCTGGAAGATAGGTCAATCACATCCACAGGTTCTTGTGTTCCTGGTTGAGCACTTTTTAAGGGTCTCCCAGCTAGTTTTTCCTTAAGATATGAAATCTCAAGTTGCTGATCATTGATCCTGTTGTTTAAGGTAGTCACCTGAGATTCAAGGTGACTGGCCTTTGAGACTAGGTAGGTGCATGTTTTAGTCAGTTTGTGCACCTTTAGTCTCAAATTCCCCCCATATTCATTAGAAGACTCATTGGGGGATGAGATGATTGGACCAAAGTCCTCTCTCTCACCACCAGCTTCAGGTTCTTGGCTGCTGGTTTTCCTCTGCTCACTGGCAATCTCAGTTGAGATGTTAGTGGGCTGAGTTGCCATGGTTGAGGTCTTAATGATGTAATCACTTTCAGAAGTGATAGCCTCTTCCATATGGACATCCTGAATAGATTCAGAAGTGTCCACCTTAGTTGTAAGAGACTGGTGTGGGATAGATGTAGGAGACTCAGGAACATTCATCTCTCTTTGAGTAGGGGTAAAGAAGAGAGACTTATTATACTCACTAAAACCTAGATCTTCATCAGTATAGAAGTCAAGGTGGAGAATTGGTTGGTTGAGATCTATAGGCTGGAGATGATAACTATCCCCTGAAGGTTAATCACTTGAGTATTGAGACTCAGAGTGATGGCTTAAGGCAGTTGGGCTAATGAGCTCATCAGGCTGAGCATGAGGAACCTCAGCACTAATTCTTGAAGAGATGGGAGTGGTCTGCTCCTCAGAAAAAGTGGGAGCTCCAGTGTCCACTTCTTCCTGTATGAGTGAGTATATGGGGGCCTCCACAGACTGAATAGCCTGAGCAGGGGTTCGTTTGGATTTTCTTTGGTAAGTGATGGTGATTTGAGGCTGTGTGGGTGGTTGAGAGGTAGCAGGTGTGGGCTCAACACTAGCTTGTACTGCTAGGTTGTCACCTTGAGCAATGAGCTCTAACATTTTTGGGACAACGGCTGTTTCTACCCCAGAGAAGCCAACAGTGGGCTTCCTTAGTATTTTAAAGATGACGGGCTTCATCTATTCCAATTTAAGAATGTTACCTATTTCCCTCAACTGTGAGCCCAGTTCACAGTTAAGAATGTACTAGACATATCTAGGAAACATGTAATACTCTAAGGAGTCCAAATTAGCAAGTAAATTTGTATCAACAAACTGAGAATACCTGAATTTGACCCCCTAAACCATTCCATGGATTATGAAGGAAAGATCCTCAGGAATCTAGTCCCATCCACCATGCTTGTTTGATAAGCTGTGGATAATCACATGGAGCAGGAATCTCCATTGGGATGAGACCTTCCCTTTCCTAAAGGTCTTTACAGAGAAATGTCCCTCATATCCTATTTGCTCAAAGGAATGATTGAAAGCTTCCTTTGGGAAGAACACCTCACCTTCTTCATCATCCAGCTGAAGATGCATGTTGATAATGACCGGAGTGATGAAGACTGTTCTCCCCTACACTGTGGCAGACATTGCCTTCTCCCCGTCCATAATGACCTCTTGGCAGGTCTTCCAGAATTCAAGCAGCTGATCCTCATAGAGTGGAGGATCAATTGTTAGGGAGGTGAAGTAGTTAGACAGATCTAAGAAACGACAACCTCTGAGAAATGAGGATCTTTCTCAGAGCGTGACAGAGCAACCTGGTTGTGTTGCCTGTGTAGCTACATGGTAAAGTTGGGATCATTTCTGTGAGCAAGGTTGGCATTTTGAGGTAGCTTAAGGATGAAAAAAGAAGAAAGAAAGAAATTTCACAGAGAAATTTAGGTTTTTAGGTTTGGAGGAAGAATAGATGATAGAAAGAGGGGGAAACCGTTGGGTTTATATGTGAGAGGATTTCAGATAAAGTTTAATGAAAGATGAAAACTTTGAAATCCGGATGTCGGTCCCACCTCTGAAAAATAGTTTACTTTTGCTCAAAAAGTAGTTTTCTTGGAAGTCAAAAAGCTTCCGAAAGTTAATTATCTTCGGAAGTTTTAATTAAAAAGCTTCCAAAGCTAAAATGACTTCGGAAGAATTTCCTGAGTTTTGAGAATTTTGCTTCGGAAGAGAAATTAAAACTTGAGTGCTTTGTATATAAAACAACAAATTTCCGAGAGTTAATTTTGCTTCGGAAGTAAATGGTCCTTGAAAATAAGTAAGTGTCTGAGACAAGTATTTAAGCTTCGTAAGATAAATCTGAAAACTCTTCTGAAGGTAAATTTCTTAGACAGTGTTTATTTTGAAGGCATGGTTTGCTTCCGAAGTTAAAGGCATAACTTCCGAAGTATCAGAAATTTTTAAAAATCTAAGCAAAGTCTTCAAAAAAAATTTTTTTATCCAAAGAAAACATGAGCTTATGAAAGTGATGAACTAGACAACTTAGGACACGCATATTTTAAGAAATAATAAGAATTAGTTTTAAGAAAGCTTACTCAAAGTTTATCATCCCATAGCTGATATTAAATATTTAAATCTCTATTCATCAAAAGCCTTTGTAAACAGATCAACATATTGTTCATCTGTGTGAACTTTGACTAGTTTAATTAATCCCTTTTTATAGTTATCTCTTATTAAATGATACCTTATATTTATGTGCTTTGTCCTTGAGTGCTGCACAGGATTCTCTGTGATTGAGATATCACTATTGTTGTCTATGTGAATGGGAGTCTCCTTGAAGTTTAACCCATAGTCCAACATCTGATTTTGAATCCAAAGTACTTGAGCACAGCAGCTTGCAGTAGCAATGTATTCAGCTTCAGCAGATGATGCAGAGACACAGGATTGTTTCTTGCATTGCCATGAGACAACCCTTCCACCAAGGAATTAACACCCCCCCAGATGTAGACTTTGCAGTCATGTTGCAACCACCATAATCACTATCTGTATAAGCATACAGATTGAAGTCAGGATTCTTAAGGTACCATAAACCAAGTGTTGAAGCACCTTTGAGGTATCTTAGAATCCTTTTGACAGTGATGAGGTGAGACATCTTATGGTTGGCTTGATATCTTGCACAGATGCATGTAGCAAACATAATATCAGGCCTGCTAGCAGTAAGATACATAAGAGACCCAATCATAGCCCTGTATAAGTGCTCATCTACACACTCCCCCTCAAGATCAGGTCCAAGGGAGTGGTTTCTAGCTATGGATGTCTTAGCAATCTTATAGTCAGTCATGTTGAACCTCTTAAGTATGTCCTGAACATACTTTGACTGACTTATGAAGATGCCATCTTCAACTTGCTTCACTTGAATTCCCAGAAAGAAATTGAGTTCCTCTATGGCACTCATTTCAAATATGTCTTTCATCAGCTTCTCAAAGTCTTTGTAGAGCTTTGGACTAGTTGAACCAAAGATGATGTCATCCACATACACTTGAACTAGCAATATGTCATTTCCATATCCTTTGATGAAGAGAGTTCCATCTATAGTACCTCTCCTGTATCCATGTTTACAAAGATACTCAGATAGTGTCTCATACCATTTCCTGGGTGCCTGATACAGCCCATAGAGAGCTTTGTCAAGCTTGCAGACATAATCAGGATGATCAGGGTCTACAAAATCAGGTGGTTGTTTGACATATACCTCTTCATCTATCACTCCATATAAAAAGGCACACTTCACATCAAGCTGAAAAACCTTGAAGTTCTTAGATTCAGCAAATGCCAGGAATATCCTAACAGCTTCTAATCTTGCCACTGGAGCAAAGACATTAGTGTAGTCAATCCCTTCTTCTTGTGTGTATCCTTGAACAACCAGTCTAGCTTTGTTCTTGATGATGGTGCCTCTATCATCTTTCTTGTTCCTAAACACCCATTTGGTTCCAATAGTAGTCTTCCCAGAAGGAAGAGAACAAAGGTTCCAAACTTTCTGCCTTTTGAATTGAAGTAGCTCTTGTTGCATAGCTTCAACCCAACTTCCATCCCTTAGAGCTTCATCAACTTTCTTTGGCTCTATCTGGGATAGGAAACAAGAGTGAAGACAAACATTTGCTTCATGGTTTTGTCCTCTTGTTCTTACCCCTGTGACAACATCTCCAATGATATTTGTGGTGGGGTGAGACTTGTGGATCCTAAGCTGAGGGATCACAATAAGTTGTTGAGAGAGATCTAAATTAGAGAAATTTAGATCTCGCATAGATGTTTCTCCCATAACATTAGCACACTTTTCAAGAGAGACTTGATCCAAGCATTGTGTGACATCATTGATGTTGTCATCTATGGTGTGGTTAGTGGCATCAAGAAATTCTTGGTTACTGTCACCACCACCATTACACAATTGAAGTGTTCTTATTTGGTTGTGCGGCCTCTGAGCTAGAATTTGAAGGCACCCCAGATGTATCAGCTGAGTTTGTCATTGTAGTGCTGATAAAAACCTCATTAGCAGAAGTAGTTCCAACTAGAGCTGAAGATGTATGACTTGAAGGTCTTCTTAGCTCAAATCTTGGATCAGGATCACCTGTATTTAAATTTTCTGCAGATCCTGAAACATTCTCACAAGACTTGTTAAAACAATTGGTAACTAAATCAAGATCAAATAACCAATCCAGACCAGAACCAGCAACATAAGGTGTGTGTTCATTGAAGGTCACATTGGCTGACTCCTCAACAATTTTAGTTCTGAGATTGTATACTCTGTAAGCCTTAGCTTGAGAAAAGTATCCAATAAAGTGTCCATCATCTGATTTCTCAGCAAAGTTGGCAATTTGATCTTTGGTATTCAAGATGATGCAAGGACAACCAAATGACCTAAGAAAACCAATGAAAGGTTTCCTCTTATACCAAAGTTCATAAGGAGTCTTGCCATGAATCTTAACTACTAAAACTCTGTTCTGCACATAGCAGGCAGTGTTGACTGCCTCTGCCCAGAAGGTGATGGGCAGCTTAGAGTCAGACAGCCTTTCAATCAGTGTCCTGTTTCTCCTCTCAGCAACACCATTCTGCTGAGGAGTCCTGGGAGCACTGAATTGTCTTGTAATACCCTTTTCATCATAGAATGTATCAAGGATCTGGTTCTTAAATTCAGTTCCTTGATCACATCTTATGATCTTGACCTTGTGATCAGATTGATTCTCAATCTTTAAGATGAAATTCTTCAGAATCTCAGGAGTCTCGTCCTTAGTTCTAAAGAAGAAAACCCAGGTGAATCTTGTAAAGTCATCTGTGATCATTAAACAGTAAGAGGTCCTTCCTAAACTCATTACACTGGTGGGGCCAAAGAGATCCATATGTAACAAGTGTAGGGGTGTAGTGATGGAGTTCCTTTCCTTAGGCTTGTGAGATACCTTATGTTGCTTGCCTTTCAGGCATGCCACACAATGGTCATCACTTGTAAACTCTTTCTTTGGTATTCTAGTGACCAAATCTTGCTTAATCAATTTGTTCATGTTCTTAAAGTTTACATGGCACATTCTTTTATGCCATAGGAAAGACTCATCACTATTAGCTTTAGACAGAAAGCATAAAACTTCTCCAGATGGAGATATTTCTTGCAAATCCATCTTGTACATGTTTCCTTTCCTGGGGGCTCTAAGCAGGATATGCTCATGAGGAATGATCACACCAGGCTTAAGAACAATACACTCATGCTTAGTAAAAAGCATGTTATGACTCTGATCACAAAATTGAGATACACTCAGAAGATTATATCCAAGCTCCTTGACAAAGTTTACCTTTTCTATGTTGAGCTTACCATTTGTGACCTTGCCCCTTCTAGAAATGTAACCACCTTCATCTCCTTCAAAAGCAACTGGTCCTCCATCAATCCTTTCAAACTTCTGGAGTAATGACCTATTGCCTGTCATATGCCTGGAACAGCCACTATCAATGATCCAAACATTTTTGTTTGTCTTCAGCTATCCCTGCACAAAGAAAATGATTAGTTACATTTAGAAACCCAAGCCTTGCTTGTCTTGGGCTTATTTACAGAAGGTAGTTCAACAATAATAGATCATATGGTTGTACTAAGAGGATCTTGAGCTGTTGTTGATGGAGAAATCTCAGTCACTTGGTCTTTCTTAGACTCCCACACCACCTTTGGAGTCTTGGACTTGACCTTCAAAACTTCGAAAGCTTTTGGAACTTTGGAAGTTTTGATGATTGATCCTTTGGAAGATTCTGCAGACACTGTAGCAGACTTTAGTGCTTCGGAAGAACTCCTTTCTTTTGAGACCAACTTTTCTTCCAAAGGTAATTTTCCACTTCCCTTCTTAGATTTTGAGCTTTCAAGGGAACAGATTTTCCTTCTGAAGCTTGAATCTTCTTGAGACCCTTTGAAGTCTTTGTTTTAGTCATATGGACAGTACCTTTAGGATTGTATGGGCAATTCTTAGCAATGTGAGTGGTGCTATCACACATGACACAATTCATCTTCTTCTTCACAAGAGCCTTTTCCTGAGAACAAGACTGTCTTTAGTCACATCCCTTCTCCACCTTCTTCTTTGCAGATGCTGAGACAGTCCTCTTGGGCTGAGAACTATGCTTGGAGTTTGATGGTTCAGGCTATGCAGCAGTGGTACACAGCAGATCAGTCTTCTTTTGGTTACTAAGATGAGTTGAACAAGAACCAGAACTCTTAGCAGAAGAGTTTTGGTTGATGTCTTCAGTCCCTACCACTTTAAACCCTGCAGAGATGAAAACTTGTTTATGCTTAGAATCAAAAGTAGCCTTGATCTCTTAAGCCTTTCTTGCCTTTCTTTTGCTCTTTCTGATCAAGTTCTTTCTCATGGACTTGGTCATCACAGTCTTCTTTTTCTCCTCAGAAGGATAGTGACCCTTCTTGGAATCCTCCTCTTCACTCTTCTCAGAGGAATTCTTCACTATCTATTATTCATCCTCTTCACTCATAGATCTATGAGAGGAAGCTCATATTCACAAGTTCCACACCTAGGAGATCTTACAGACAAGATTGTGTGTGGAGGAGCTATCTCATTGGATCCCAGTCCCTGTCTTTTTTTATAGCACACTTTGTTGTGCAGGATAAGGATATCATGTTCTTGAAGGTCTCTTCTTCAAGAACACTCTTTTCTGCCCTGGCTTTGCTGATCACAAGCTCAGCCCGGCACTCAGTTAACTTGGTTATGAGATCTTTGATTTAAGTTCTAAAATCTGTATGTTCATGTTTTAGAACTGAAATGGTTTTCTCTAGGTCCTCAATCTTTAGGTTATAATCATTTTCAGACTTTCTAAAATAAGATTTCAAAATGTTTAACAATCTTCAGGTTATAATCATTTTTAGACTTTCTAAAATAAGATTTCGAAATGTTTAAGGACTCAAGGTCAGATCTCATCTCCAGGTTATAGGACATGTATCTATTAACTTTAGCAATGCATTCAGGAGTGCAAAGATGTTCTAATACCTTGGCTTCATCATGATCTGCCATCAATGCTTGGTTAGGAGAAGCATCTTCCACCTGAAAAGTCAAAGCCTCCTTCTTCAACAGCAACAGCAGCCTGCTGCTTTGACTTCTCATTCTGGAGAGCTTTGTCAGTGTAGTTTGGTCTGGACTGTGTTTGGCCACCATTTGCTCTAGGTGCCTTACACTCTTTGGAAAAGTGGCCCATCAAGTTACAGTTGTAACACTTGACTTTATCTTTGTCTAGGCCAAACTTTCCACTGGTTGCATTGCTTGGGAACTTCCTTCCAGTCCTCTTGTAGAACTTCTTGGCTCTGTGAGTGAGAAGAGCCATCTGCTAGACTATTTCCATGTATTCCAGATCATCTGGATGAATACAGTCTAGGTCTTCAAGAGTGAAAAGAGAGTTACCACAGCTTTCATCAGAAGACACAAAAGCTTGAGAAGAGCTTGTCTCTTGGAATGGGCTTCCTTGAGTGTAGTTCTCCCTTGGTGTCTCTGGGAAGGTGATGAAAGGACCCTTTGGTGAGTTGTCAGGGTAGCATATGAGATGATGTTTGGGTTCTATGCTATCCCTTTCAACCACATGTAGGGCTGAACCCATTTGATTGTTGGAGTTACCAGATGAACCTTGCATGTTCATCTCCATCTGGTAGCCACTGAGAATCCCATATAACTCTGTCAGAGTAAGAGTTTTGAGATTTTCAGTTCTCTTGATCACCACACAGTAGTGTGTCCATTGCCTAGGAAGTGAGGACATGAACTTCCTTACAATGTCTCTATTCTCAAGAGAAACTCTTCCATCCACTAGGGTATCCATAATCTCTACATACCTAAGTACTGCTGAGTCATGGTTTCACCTGTTTTAAATATGAAGTTTTTAAACTGCTGCTTCAGGAGATTCTTCTTATTCTCCTTGGCTTCAGAGGAACCCTCATACATCAGTTTCAGTGCATCCCACAGTTGCTTGGCTGTTTTGCACTTCTTGAAACCTCTGTACACAGAGTTTGGAAGGGCAGTTTGAAGAGCTGTCATGGCTTTTCTTTCAATTTCTACTCTCTTCTTATCTTCATCAGAGTAGTTAGCCACATCTTTTGGGATCATACCAGCACCAGTAGCAGAAGGGGTGTTGGGTATGAAATGTCCATTCTCAATAGACTCTCACATTCTTGAATCAAGAGACCTGATGAAACCTTCCATTCTCAAACACTAGGTATCAAACTCATCAAGAGTGATCAGTGAGGACTTGTTCATGGTTCAGTTTCCATATCAGTCTTCGAAATGGCTGCCATTTGAAAAGTTTAGTATTTGTGTGTGAGAGGGATCTTAAGATGGTGAGATCTTATATCAAGAGCCTGAAAAGCTCTGATACCAAATGCGGGATCGTTAAAGGGTGTAGAGTTACAACATAACAACACAAAGAGGAAATTAACTAAACTTAATCAAACAATAAACTGGATTAACCAAGGTAAGACACTAAGAACACAAGTAATGTAAGAGACAGAACACAAAGAACACAAGTATATGGTTTTCAAGAATGCAGTATATTATTTTCTCTATGTTCTATTACAAGTATTACAAAGCATATTTAAAAGATACAAGAACATGAGATACTTATACTACATCCTACAACCGGCTATACTTTGAAAGCTAGTTGGATACAATTGACTAGACACAAAACAAAATCAATTGTAGAGTCAAAAGGCAGATTGCCTTTTGACTTGTAACTATGACATGCCATAGCTCACATATTTATCTATTACAAAAAGGATAAAGTACCTAAAGTAAAAAGTTACAGACTCAAGACCTCAATGTACAGTTACCAAAAGCATGGACCTTTTCACCAACTCATATAAGTTGGTGACCTTACAGAGGTGCAGCGGAAAGGTGTCCAGCTTTATGGAAAAGTACATCAGATAAAGCATGTATTAAAAGTCTTCGGAAGAAATCTGTCTTTATGAATTGAAGCTTCAGAAGACTTTGTCTCTGAGGCTTTGGAAGACTTCATATTTGGTTTCGGAAGATATTGGTCTTGGCTTCGGAAGTTTTTACACTTGGTGTATTTTTCAGTTTCATGTGTAAAACTTCCTAAGCATTCTTTTTCAATGTACTGTGCAGCATGCAGGATAGACATGTGATGTTTAGGTTGCATCAGCTTCTTCATTAATCTTTACAGAATGGACATTAAAGAAAAGAAAAATGCTAGCCTTTGTGGAATTTGTAGAAAACATTGTCATAATCGCGCAACATGTCCTTTTAAGCCTAGACGAAGGAATAATGATATCTAGTCGAGTCGGGTTTCTTTGACTTTTGTAGCATTTTATGTTTCTTATCGTAATTTAAAGTTTGTTTGACAGTTTTTTTGGTTTCTCAAAAGCACCATAAAGGAAAAAAAATCTCTTGCATTTGACTTGTTTCTTTAAAGTGCGTGGTTTGGATTTGATATAATTCTTTGTTTAAGAAACTAGCTTTTCTATCACCAGCATTACACGACGGAGTATGTAATTTTCTTCTATAAATAGAACTGCGATTCGCGTAGCCGTTAGTCTCTACAAACACAATATATATTGGTTTTGCACATTAGGGTCCCAAAAAATATATTATGACATTAGAGAATTATATTATGTCAAAATATAAACTTTAGTGATTAAATAGAAGTTCTTAAAGTTTCATGTAGCTCAGGGGCGGAGCAATAGGGCCGGGGGGCCGCCGCCTCCTATTTTTTCATCCGTAGTGTTAAATTTTAGCCCGAAAGTGTAATTTTTTTGCCTGGTAGTTTAAATTTTTATATAATATCGAGTTCGCCTCCCCTAAAACAAATTAATTTCGCCCCCGCCCCCTTACGAGATAGTTCAAGCTCCGCCACAGCTAAAATTATTCTTTTATATAGATATATACAACCTAGTTTTTTATCACCCACGCTATGCAGTGAAGTATGTAATTTTTTCTATAATTAAAATCGCAATTCACATATTTGTTATTTTCTGCAAACAAAGTATATATTGTTTTTTCACATTCAGATCCCAGAAAAATATTATGACGTCAGATAATTATATTATGTTAAAAAGATAAACTTTAATGATTAAAATATAAGTTCTTAAAGTTTCATGTAGCTAACATTGTTCTTTTATATAGATACTAAGCTAAAGTCCCGTGTAATACACGGGTTCAATCAAAAAATATTATTGTAGTTTCAAAAGTGGTGTAAGTTATAATGTTGTTGATAATATTTTATATATCAACGTTTATGCATAATTTTTTACATTAGCTATATCTAACATTAGTAATTTTTTTAATATTTATACGTCTAAATAGTGTATAATATAAAATGAAATAGCTTCATAAATAAGAACTTTAAGTAATATACAAATTAAATTGAACATGAAAATTAATATTTCAAATTCATAAACATCCAAAAATTTATTTATATACAATATTTGATATTTTGTTGGTTATTTTTCTATTATTATCTAATATTAGTAGTTTTAACATCTATCTACTTTTAACTCAAGATAATTTAACATAAAGCTTATCGTGATCCTTATTAAAAAACAAACCAACTTTGGACAGCGATCGTCCATGACTTTTGTTTATTGTTATCTCAAAACACACTGATAACAGATGTTGTCTTCTTTAAAATTTAAAATAAATTCTTTTTTCTGAAGATGTTAAAGTCAATTGTGAATTAAAAGTATGGTTTTCATTATTATTTACAGATACATCAAAACAATTTGTACATATCAAACGAATTCCAATCAAACATAATAATAATAATAATAATAATAATAATAATAATAATAATAATAATATAATAATATGACAATACACATAAAAAGAAATAAAGAAGTTTAAAAAATAAAAACATTTAATATTTATTTACAAATGAACTGTTGAAGTAAATTAACTTAAAAAAATTAAAGTAAAATAATATTAATACAAAAATCACAATTGTAGACAATGATAGATTAAATCATAATCGCTGAGGATGAAAACTCAAATATAACCGTAAGATCGCAGCGAGGTAAGTGAAATCCCAAATTTCGCTCTTGCTCTAAAAATAGGAAAGACTTGTCGAAAATAGTTTGTTTGCTTGGTCCGACCAAGAATAATCTATAGATGCTTGCATTGCGGGATCATGCGGGAGGGTGAGACTCTCTTATTAGCTACTAAAAATAAATACATTTTGTTGAAGAAAACTTGATAAAACCGAAGCCAAAATAAGAACGTAAATGAAGCCTGTCGAATGCGATATCCTCAGACTTTATAAAAACAAATCACAAGGGTCGTAAACCTAGGATGGTTGTGAAATATTTTAAAATTAGATATGATTTTATTTTAAAAAATAGATACCCATGAATTCATTCAACTGAAGAGGAGCCGATTAAAAAATTTTGTAACTTTCGTCGATTTCATACATGAAGAAAATTATAAATGATTTGTATAGTATTTATTGATAAATTATTTGAAAAAAATATACCAGGCATGATTTAATTTCAAAATAAAAATATGCTCTAATTTAGGGTTAAAGTTTCAAATTTTCCATAAATATCTTTTTTATAAAAGTTAACTTTTAGTCAAATGAACCTAGACTAACATTAAGAACAGATACATATTTAGGCGGAAATCAAAAAAATAAAGGCTTAAGAGAATGACACGTGGCACTAAAGTTATTGTTTTATTAATAAGTATAAATATAATGTTTTTAACATGTGTACTTTTTTTAAATGTTTCCTATTATTTGTATACCATGTAGAAATGTTATGGGTTGTTTAGAAAAATAAAACAAGTGTATTGAGATTAATTTATTATAAAAAAATAAATAGATTAAAGATAATGAGCTGGTTCAAAAATACAGAATGATTTAATGAGAACTAAAAGACAAAGAGGGAATTATTGAAAATACACACATTTGGTAATTATTTCTAATACAAGTTCTTTTTGATAAATACTTTTAAACTACACCTAAGTGGTAAATATTATTAGTAGTGCACCTATTTGCTGAATATATTTTTATAAAACGTCATTTTCGACAAAAAAACCTTTATGTAGATTCTTTCTAGGTACAAAAAAACCTAGGAACCGGTGAGTATAAATAGGTAGAGACCGGGTATGATACCCCTAGGGTAGGAAACAGAATTAGGTATGGGTAGTGCCCGTCAGGTCTAGTCCATACCGTTTCTAACTACAAGTGTTTGTGATTGTATTGTTAGATTAAGTGTACGGGTTCGATTAGTCGACGTTACTAACCAAGTTAAAACCCGTAAAAGTTCCAACTTGGACAACAAATTCCCACCCACTTAATTTGATTAACTAGTGTTTATGAACCATATTGGATGTTAATAGTTTATAATGGTTATAAATTATTTACTTAAAATGACCCTTTTTAAACATTATTAGTTGCGGACTTTAGTTGATTATTGTGAGCTAAATTAATCCGACGGGACCTAGGGCCCACTAAAGATAAATTAAATATTATAAAGGATCGTCAGGGCGATGACACTTCACCCTAATTTTGTTTCTTGGGGATGAAAAATAAAACCAAGAGGATATTACCTTTTGATAAAATAAGAGTTAATTTTAATTTTGCAATTTAATATTTAATAAAAATAATTATTTTCATCTAAATTATTAAAAGCATCAACTTACTTCCAAAAGTTTATTAATTTGTTTCAAATTCAATTCAAAAGTTTTATTATTTTAAATTCAAATTGAAACATTAATGAAATTTTTAAATTAAATTGAAACAATTTTTGAAGATAAATTGATATTTTTAATATATTGAAGGAAAATAGATATTTTTATTAAAAATCAGGAAGCAACACCGAACTTACCTCTAAATATAAGGTTCCCAAATAAGAAAACCATATTCATCCCCTCTTTCCACAAATTAGAGGAGAATATTCTCCCCAATATGAACAAAGAAAAAACCAAGCAACACCCCTACCGCCTTCCGGTCACCCCTAATCATCCGAACTCTCGGTCGCACCCTAGTACAGTTGCGATCGTGCCCTTGCTATGAGTTTCCCGTTCGGTTCGTTATTACAACAATCTATTCATTGAACCCGCGGTGTCTCAAGCAGTTATTTATTAACCAAAAGGTATAATTATCTTATCAGTAAGTTGTTACTATTATCTGTATTCATAGCTTTATAACTAGATCTTGTCGGGTTCACTTTTGATATCTATGATTAATCCATTACGTTAGATATTATAAATACGATTAATAAGCTACCATAATAGTTTTTCTAAAATAAACTTAACCAGGATATCATTCAACCCAACATGTATCAATGCAATACGGATGTGGAAGTCCAAGTACATTAAAGTCACTATGATACCACATAGTTATGATCTATGTTTCATTGTTCACGTTTGTAAGTGGGTTCTAGCCCAATACTGTTATTTGAAGTTTGAACCAGAGATTATTATTTGATTTGGGCCAAGATTTGATTTGTGTACTGAGCCAACTTAAACGAACATTAAAATGCAAGTGGGCCTTTTTCTAATACGGCCCACGGGTAAAGTAAAGAAACAAATGTGGATAACAAAACGATGGGGCGCCACAAATGCAACTTGGCCCAAAAAATTAAGTCTATGCGAGAGACTGCATGAGGCCATGAGTTTGGGTCTAAATTGTAATGTGATCAAACAAGGTGACCCCAAAGGTTATGGACCACAAAACAATTCAATTAATAGTGCTACTGTAGGTCTGAACTCTGAATCTACAATCCCAAGGTATCACTGGGCCTTGTAGTCCAATGAGTGTCAAACAGGCCCAACACAAGAGTATTGTCACAGTCACACAACGAACGGCCGACTGGAAGAACCTCATAATCTCATATGACATGGAAAATACATAGGTTCTGAATAGGTTTTTTCAAATAGCTCGAAACTTGAAGGTCACTCGAAACTCTTCCGTAAAAAGCTCGTTTGAAAGCAACGTGCTTTCAACTGTGCCAGTTAGACTTGAAACAATTATAAGATCAAGTTAGTTCAGCTCAAATCGTTTAAAGTTGAGTCAACACGATATTGGCTTGAATTGTTTATTTCTAATTATATATATGTGTATATCCAATTATAAGATATGTTGCCCCACTTACAAAACTAACATATTCCTCATGGCTACCACCTTAGTAATGACCATGATGAGCTTCCCAACCAGTGAAAGAGCTTGAATCATATCATATGGGAGGCGGAGGCGAATGTAAAATATTTTATGGGGTGACGAACGCCATATATATTACAATTTCTCCACTACCGGACGAAAAATTTACATCACCGATGAAAAAAAGAGGGGGTGGGGGCCCCTGACCCCAAGTTTCGTTAGTGTTCCCAACCATGATTAGAACATGTATAATCCTCCCATGTTGCATCTCAGAAGTAGCTTTTGTTTGCGTATGTTGAGGTGTTTGCAGGTGTTGTTTTTTTCCATTGTAGATGATATGTTTGGAATAAACAACTAAGGGATTGTTTTGTAGCCTTTTAATGGTCATTAAAAAACTACATGTGAATGGTTTATAACTTTTTAATGGTTAAGAGGTAACTCTAATGTTGAATAATTAAAAGATTAAGTTTTAATGGTACTCCTTAACTATTTAGCATTAAGTTTAGCTTTTAACCATTTAGAGGTATCCTCTTAATAACTATTAAGAGGTAGCTTTTTAATAACTATTAAAAGGCTATCAAACCGCCTTTAAAGTCTAAATGGTCACAAATTATGATAGGATGACAAAATTACAAAAAATAATTATATAATGCTAAACGTGATTATCAAAAAATATTCCATCACTAATTGAATGTGTCAGGAAACGTAAATCTAGGGTAGAAAAGTGTCAAATCATGTAACCAACGATATTTGAATAGCCACAAGTATACAATGAATTCCAAGGTTAATTGATAACACCTCGCCTTCCAACGACAAAATCTAATAATCGACTAATAGGTACTTCACCCCTTAGATCAAACAAAAATAACCAAATTACACACAAAAGCAAAACCCTTCAAATTATCTAGATAAGTAAATTATTAAAACAAAAAAGGCAAAGTATAAAAGGTTGATTGATATTTGATAACACTTCACTTTCCAACCCACATGATGGTTGTTTAAGTAAGATATTCAAAAAGGACATACACATACACTCTTCTCAAAAGGTGATCCCCTAATTGGCCTCAACTTCAATCTCGTCACATTTCAACACTTTCTTTCACCCAACCATCGGCCCCCCTATTATCAAGGACCCTACACTTCTCACCCACTATCACTTAACCCATAGATCATATGATCTAACCCTTGGATAAAGGGTCCTACAACCAAAACTTCAATGATGAAGTAGCATGAGACACCCATGAACCTCCAACACTTGCCCAAAAACATTAAATTATTGAACCCAATGGTGACAGGAGCAAAGGGAAACGTCAATGATGGTTCCAAAAGCAAAAGTACAGAATGAGGTGCAATTATTCATCCAAAATATTTCCTTACAAATAAAACCTACAAAGAAAAAAAGAACGAAAATGTTAAATCATTTGGTAATGGATAAGATATATGGTTTATTCATTGAGTCAAAAGTAACGGGGTTGGAAAGACCCCGAATATTTTAATTTAAGAACAATATCACTATATATGTATACTAGTCTTAATAAATCCGTGCATTACCGATAGTATAAGAAAGAATTGATTTTAATTACGTAGGAGTAAAAACTATAAGTACTAAAATAATAATATCAACTTTTTATTTTTTTTCAAAAAAAATCAAACATTTTGTTCAAAAAATTGACATTTTTATAAATTTTCTTATTATAACTCTCATTTTAATTATATTTGGTTTATAAATAATTCACTTTTTAAAAACACTAAATTTAAAATATTTTATATTTTAAAATAAGTTTGATGTTTTAGAAAAAAGTTTTATTTTGTAAAGTTTTATGTCTTTAGAAACAACATTAATAAAAATATATCTTTCTTAATTTATTAGAAATTCATTTTTGATCTAAAAATAACTTAAATAATATTATTTGTAATTAAATTTATTATTTAATAGGAGAGAGAAGTGAGAATTTTTTTTGTAAAAATAATAAAAATTGAATTTCGGATATGAGAAACACTATCCGTATTCGTATCTAAAATTTTAGATATTCGAAATTTCTGATACAGATACGGATAGTGATTTTTACTATTCGAAATTTCAGATATCCGACTTTGAATACCCTTACAGATAAGGTATACCACAAACCAAGCAAAGAGATATCAAAGTAAGACTTTTATTAATTAAAAAAATTATTATTAAAGATAATTTTCTAAACCTTTAATTTTACTTCTAACTCTACACATTTGTTTATTATGACACTTAAACTCTCGTTCACTTAAAAAAATTGTTGTATTTGTATTTGTTCTTATTGTTGTTTTTTTTAAAAAAATTAATACAAAAAACTAACGTCCATCTACTCCAAAGACCATGGATGTTATGATTAAACAAACACTTAGAATCAAAGATGTAATTTCTCAAGAGTTAGAAAATATCTTATAATATAAACATAATACATGGACCAACCATGTAATTAACTTTAAAAAAATAGTTTGACAATTTTTATTTTGAACATTGATAGAACATGGAAAATTTAGAGTTAAGCTAATATATTAGAAATGTGAGTCCCAAATCTAAACATATTATAATATGTGAGTCCTGAAATTTTAACATGGAATATATCATACAAACATAAATTGCAATTATCTACTAATTTATAATCATTAAACAATGTGAAAGAAGGTTAATAAGAAAACAAATAGTTATGCGAATCACATAAACTACTTTTACAATTTATAAATTTTTGGTTTTGTAAAATGTTAAAAGTGTATTTAAATACTTATTACATATATATTGAACATAAATACAGGGATAAAAAGTGCTATGTATACTTAACACTACGTCGAATGATAATTTATTGCATATACGTAACCTATATTGGATGTAGATGCACACACCCATCCTTTCATACCCATCAGACGAATCATCTTGTGCGTTGTGTCTTGAATGAGTTTTTGACTCACTTGATTCACCCTTCTTTCTTTTCCAGTTAGGACAATCTTTCTTGAAATGCTTTTCAGACCCACACACATAACACCTCTTCTTAAACTTGGATCTCGACTTTGAGACACTTCTTGGCTTGAAGTTCCTTTGTTCAGATCTACCCCTGACTACCAAGCCCTCTCCACCATCTTCCTTATAATTAGTTCTCTTCTTCAGTTCCTTTGAATTGAGAGCTGCCAGCACTTTTTCCATGGTAAGAGTGTCCCTACCATACATCAAAGTATCCACAAAATGCTCATAAAAGGATGACAGAGATGTCAAGAATATGATTGCTTGGTCTTCATCATCCAATTCAACTTTGATGTCTCAAGATCCAACACCAATTTGTTGAATTCATCAGTATGATCTTCAATTGACTTTCCAAGAGCCATTTGGAACGTATATAGACATTTCTTGAGATACAACATGTTCGCAAGAGACTTCGTCATATACAGACTTTCCAATTTTGACCAGACCCTTGTAGCAGATGTCTCCTTCGATACTTCTCTGAGTACCCGATCCCCCAAGTTCAAGATGATCAAACTGTGTGCTTGTTCTAGCATCTCCTTCTTCTACTTGTCTGACATTGTACTCGTTAACTTGGATTCTCCAGCCAAGGCATCCACCACTCGTTGGTGAACGAGTAATGCCTTCATCTTCAACCGCCATAACCGAAATACTCGTTTTTCCCGTCGAATTTCTCAACCTCGAACTTTGTTGACACCATTGTTGCCGCCGATCGATCTTTAATTGAATCTTGATCCTCTAACCAGGCTTTGATACCAATTGTTGAACTAATTGAGAATATGAACACATAATTTAAACGATACAATACAAAGATGATACAAGAAAAAATGAAATCGTGAACACGAATTCCTCAGTGATTTATTACTCAAGAGCTATATTGGATTATTAAGGATATCTCACCGATTACATAAGAGCCCTATTTATAGTAGTATCTGTACTAACTAACTATAACTATCACACTCAACAACTATTGAGAAATTACATTAAGGACCCTTAATTATTACTCCGAACGGAAAGAACCCTTCGGAAGATATCTAAAGTAAACCTTAAATCTCTTCCGAAGCAAACATAACCTTCGGAAGATATCAACTAAGATTCGGAAGAACTATGTTAAGCTTCAAAAGTCTACTCAACTTCGGAAAAACACTTGTTTTGGGTTTTAATACTTCACATGCGTTACGATCTATAAAACTACAGTACAAATTTACTATTATGTAATTTACCTAAACGTAAGAGGGCAAATTATATTGTTGTCTTGAGTACTGTAGTTGTGCACATTTGTTGAATAACCAGTTAGTTCGTAGGTATCGGATAAAGTCCTATTATGGTTGACTAATAAATTGCTTATGACACTACTGATTTGAAATTAGGGTTTGGACCATATACTCATAACCTTCAACCAAGCAAATATACACCAACTCCACAACCATTAGACCAACCTATGACTGTTTATTAATCCAACTTAATTAAAACAAAAGGTAGTATGAATTTGATGTTTAGAAATTGGTCAAGAATTAAAAGTAGAAGCAAGGAGATGAATAAAAACAAATTCGTATATATAACGATGAGATGATGGACTCAATAAACATAATATTTTAAAACTAATCATATGATCTAAATATGTGCTCTAAAATGCGAGATCCATTTCGTTTCGTAGAATATGGTTGTTGTACGCTCACAAGACTTTGATTCTGCTAGCTATTTCTTTTGGTTGATGCTTGTGGCCAATGACATTTAGAAATGTAAAATTAAGTATATAGTAAATTTTAGTTGTTCCTGTTGATATTTATTGTTTCATATATTATACATATAAACAATACAGAATTAGCATGACCAAAATTGATACAATCGTAAAACCATTAGAACTTCTTACAACGGTTATATAAAAAGGTTAGAGGCCCATATATTACATGGGTGGATTAAATAAAATAGATTTAAATTATTAGTTTTATGAATATTTTATTTTTTAAATGTTATTAATCATTGATGAAATGAAAATATATGAATATTTAAAAGTTATAACACATAATTAATTAAAATTATTACTTTATATTTAATATGTATTAATAAATTATTAAAATAATTATATTTATATTTTATCATTTAGTTTACTTATTTACAATAATTATCATTTAATATGAGAGAAAAAAGAAACATAAATATAAATATAATTTTTAAACATATTTTAAAAAGGAAAATCAATTTAATTATTTTTATAATTTTTGTATTTATTATGAGAGAGAGACGGGAAAATAATTTTTTTGATATGCTAGTTGGATGACACGTGTCATATGATATTCTAGAATGATGACACGTGTCTTAAAAAACATTCTTTTATTACAGGTTATAGATATTATAGTAGTTATAATAATTAGGGAAAAGTAAATAATTTAATCAAACAAATGAAAAGATATAAATTAGTTAAAAAGTATTATAGAGATTTATTTTTTATTAAAATACATATTTCCATTGATTAGTTAATATATTTTTAAATAACAACTCTATAACATAAAAGTGTTAAAAAGAATAAAAGGAAAAAAAGAAGGAAAAGAAAAAAAATGAAAAGCTTGTGAAATTACACATATTATCCTATATATGTACAAAATGATGATACCCTTAGGTACACATCAAATGTAACAACTTTAAAATTTAGTGATGTTGTAATGTTAACATAGGTTTTATGCGTTACTATCCGGCTTTATTCTATTGCATTCTTATTTATTAATTTCTTCACTCGCCTGTAGTCATATAATGAAGTTAGAAGGTATAAAATCCTATGACTTTTAGCTTAAAAGTTTATTGATATTGAAATGAATTATTAGCAAAGGCTTTCGGATTCAAACTGTTATCGAATTTTAGAGCTCCTTTATTATATAAGTATGATAGTAACACTTAGCCCTAGTGTTTACGGTTTATTGATAACCCAAAAGACTTGTGTCGTCTAAAATTGGCTCAAGAAAATAACATACGTTTTTTGATGATGAATCTTAAACTCATAATTTTTTTGTGCTCAAAGATTCTGTGAGATGATAATTGAATTGAAGCAATATGTTTATAATTGATATCTGGTATGAAATTTTAAACAAGAAAACACACAAGTTCAGTTGATATTATAAATCAAACTTCTTTTCATACTTTTTCAACCACTAAATTTGGTTTTAATAATTAAGAAATTAATATAACATTTTTTAGGCATAGAAGAATGATGGAAAAGAAGATTATTACGAGGGGCCACTTTTAAAAGCTAGTACTATATAATATTATCATCAATTGGTAACAAATTAAAAGAATTCATGTCCATTGTCACCCCAAAATATACTTCTCTATCTATCTATCTATCTCCTTCCCAATCTTGCTCTTTCTCCATGATAATCGTGTAGTTGAGGGAGAGAGATGAAGAACGCCATAAGATGTTTTATTTCATGCATTCTTCCATGCGGGGCGCTTGATGTAATTCGAATCGTTCACTCGAACGGACATGTGGAAGAAATAAGTGGCACTGTCCGAGCAGCCGAGATCATGAAACTTCACCCCAAGCATGTACTCAAGAAGCCCTCTTCTCCATCGTACAACGATGAAGGAATCGTCAGTTGTCCCAAAATTGTCATATTATCACCGGATGCCGAACTCAAGCGTGGCAAGATATACTTCCTTATGCCAGTTCCTCCTTCTTCGATACGTGATCAAAAAACTCGCTCTAAGCCATCTTCAACTACAAGGAAGAAAAAGAATGGCGTTCACTCTAATATTAATTGTGAAATTAAGAAAGTTGTATCAACGAGTCTTCTTGTCTCGGATCGCTATTTGACAGAGATTTTGTCTGAAAAGGTCAAGGATCGGAGGAGGGGGCGTATTGGTGTATGGAGACCTCACTTAGAGAGTATTTCTGAGGCTGCATGTGATAATGGCATGAATTAATGTCGGTTTTTCTTCTTCTTAAGCTCTTTTTTTCTTCTTAAATCCAATCATTTTTCATAATCGTAATCGTATGCAACTTAATTCCTGTTATTCTTGTTCTTTTCTTCTTCGAAAACTTTTGTACATACAAAAGGAAAAAACAAGGAATAACATGTGATCAATTGCTGTTTTAGATTTTATGGTTTTTCTGAAGCATCTCCTATATGTCCCTTTTAAACTGTTCATATCCAAATACTTTTAGTTTGCCTTAAATCATTATTATATGATTCATAATAAATTATTAATAACTCCAATATAGAAATTGCATGTATTATACTTTATTTATTATGTTTATAGACGCATATATAACTAATATTCCGTAATTTAGGCAACTACAATTTGTATGTATTAGTCCATAAAATGATGCTCCTAATAATTAATTCAAATCCATTATAATTTTGAAATTAATTAGGTGACTCATACATCAATAAGTGACTTGTTGTACAATTTTGTTGAAAACGACCAATATCCTTGAAATTAAGTTGTATGTATTAGTACACAATTATATGAAGATATGTATTAACAATCATGGTTGTGTATATACGAGAAATAAACCCGGGCAAGTTTCTAGGCCGGGATCTACTAAAATCATCGGCTTGTTCCAAAGAACCAAAATATCCAGTGATTTGAGAATTCATTGTGGGTTCAATTAACATACTAGTTTTACGGAGTACTTCCAAATTCGTCGTAGCTAAACAAGTGCTGACGAATATTGTGTATAACAAACTATACAAACAATTTTTACAACAACAAACTTGAAAACATCTTTTATTGTGTAGAACATATTATACAAACATATATCCAACTTTAACACAAAAGGTTATTGACCTTAGGTCACAACATAAACCCAATATGGGTTTTTTACATGTTCATTACATAAAAACAACTAACTTAATTCAATATAAAAGTTTACAGTTGACAACAATATGATTATATTATGACACTTATAATTTTTCTAAACCTATAATAAATACTTATATTCATAAACAACAAAAATGTATATTATCTTTAGTAACATTCACATCTCAATCGAATAAATTCACAAGGATATTAGTATGTTGATGGAATGATAGCCCCCACAAAGCTTTTAGCTACTTTCACTAACAAGTGGGCAATGTATTAATGGAAAGGAGTTGGTTCTCATCCCACTTAAAATGATTATTGATTGATTGATTACTTTGTGGCAAGGCATCCTAAATTTAGGTTACTTTACCCTTTTTTCCCGTATTCTATCCACTGGCTTTGTCGATTAATCATTCCTATACATTTTTTTTATACATATTTCAATTGTCTATTAACGTTATTTATATAAATTAGCCTGCTAATACAGATTTTAAATAATAAAAGTGTTTAATTTCTGAAAGAATATGTCGGGTTTGTGCACAAAAGTTGGTCGTTTTTACTTTCATTAATTTGTGACCGTTTCGTCTTTATACTTAAACACAAATAATCATCTACCGTAATGATATTTTTATTTTCCGTTTTTCCTGTAGTTTTAGGACCTGGGTTGACTATTATTTGTCTTTTTTTCCATACAGTTAAAGTGTATTTAAATTTTAAACGATTGAAAAGAGTTATTGTAGAACCTAGTTTGTAATTATTAATTTAAAAATAGATATGCATTTAAAAGAGAGAATCAATTAATTAAAAAATATATATTCAAGGTTAGGTGTTTTCCATTGAAGTATCATAGTATATTTTGTGTACAGGTGATATTTTTGAAATATGTAAATGAATATAAAAGTTAAAGGACAGAGACTCGTGTATTACATGAGATTGTATATTAAAAACTAAGGATATCAAATCAAATAAAAATTTTAAAAAATGAGTTAATTAACATAATCTGGGTCTAATTTTATTAATATTAAATCTTCTTGATTATCAACTACTTTCAACACACATCCTTTAAATTAATTTCAACCCAATGATCTTAACTCAAGTAGCACCATCATACGTCATCAAAATTCAAGTACAATTACATTATTAGCGATGTTGAAATGAATATTAACGTCGAGCATTGCTTCAAACGTAATTGAACTAAATCCCGAACAACATCAAAGATCAAAATTTGCAATAAACAAAATCTTAAAGACATCTCAATCAAAACTAAATATCGAACGATTACCTTAAATTATATTACTACTTTGAGATCCAGTTTAAAGTATTGTCAAATCACAGACCAAAAGTAATAAACTTGAAATATGATGGAATCAAATATCAGTAAAAGACACACGATGAGTGTGAGGTGAAATAAGCTTTGAATTGGGGTTTCAAAAGAAAAAAAAACCAAAACTAAATTGTAGGAGTCGGGAAGAAAAACGGAGTTCGATTTTGATGGACATGAAAGGATTAAGTCTGAGGTAAAGTGAACCTAAATTAGGTTTCCTAAAATGAATATGGGTTGTAACATCGGGTCACATGATCCGTGTGTTTTCTAAAAGTAAGATTACTACAATAATCAATTGTCTAGTAGTTTTTATGAGAATAACCATTGACTTTTTATTTATCATTTTTTAGAAGACAACAAGTAGCTAAATATCATTGATCAATTGATACATATTCATGTTGTATCTTTGTATTCTGCTGTAAATGATACATACTCATAATATATCATTATTTTTTCAAGTTTGTATAGCCCGTTTAAGAAGAACTTAAAATTCAAAATTTGTTGCTAGTGGCGATATATTATCCATGAATATTGATTCTATTCAATATTTTAATTTCAATTAAATTTATAAAAACATGGCTATAAAAAGCGATAAGATTTCAATTTTACTTATAATATTATTCATAAGTGGAATATTTCAATATTGATGGCAACATGGATGCTTTTGAAAATACCATATTTGATATTACAGTAAATAGAATATGTTAATTTTATTTAGAAAACATACATAAATTATTACATATAATAATAGTAAAAATAAAAGTACAATATATGAAGAACATGATGGGGAGTTGGACCTTGATGCCCTCACGAAAACTGTAGAGTAGCATTAATAAGATGAGTATTGATTTCAGAATGATATGTATCTAAAATAATTTGCTAGGTTTGTGTTTAAATATTTAATCTATTTAGTTTGGAATAATTGATATATTGCTTTCAATATGATGATAATTTTGAAAATAATTTGATAAATTGTATACCATGTATGATCAAATTGTTTAAATAAAGAATTTAATTAGATCTAAAATTTATGAAAATTAACAAAAAATCGAAAGGAACAAAGAATTTATAAATTAAAAGTTTATATTATCTTGGTAATATAGGGATGTTGTTTATACAATTATATTAATTTTTATAATTATTTACTTTTTCAAATACGTAATGAGTTTAGGCGGGGAAACCTTTGTTAGGTGAAACATGGAGATAACATGTGTCCATAAGTGTAATTATTAGATGATTAATATTTATTTCATCATCGTTTTCTAATATCCATATAGTGTAATGTTCAAACACACAATCACACGTGCGCCCGCCCGTGCCCGTACGCACGCGCACGCACACATATATATAACATGCAAACTATTTAAGTTCAGTTTTTTTATTCAAGAACCGTTTTGGTTACTTAACAAATATAGTTGAAACAAAAGGAAACACAAATAATAACAAGTTGAATTGGTTAACGTAGCACGCCTCTAACCCGAAGGTTGTGTGTTCTAGCCTGAGGGTAACTCCACAAAATTAGGGGGATGAGCTTTCACTGTGGGTTCCATGTTTGTTTGTTTTTCCTCTAGCAACAATAATTTAAACATACTTAACTTTAACTTTACAAAATCATGTTATATAAATTATAGTCATGATGTGTTATTTAACAACATGATGTTTTCTATACAAATCCATGGGATGAGTGGCCTATAAATAAAATTAGATGATTTTCAATTTGAATTTTGAAGCAAATTACGCTTGTGGGTTTTCTTTAAGTGGGGGGCCCCTTACATAATCCATCCCTACCGTGGAATGCGTTTAAAATTTGTGTTTGCATGTATGTGTGTAATGAGTATAGGCAAACCATGTAGGCCAACGGCGTTTATTTCAACTTCTGGTGAAAAAACTAGTTACTTTGTTTACAGTATTTGTTAGTTGTCAATGGATACAACAGTAATAAGATGGTGAACGCATAACCTGGTTGTATAATGTATGGTATTGCCCTCATAGAAACAAGGTGAATTTAAATCTTTAAAAGTGAATGATTGAACAGAATCCCGAAAGTCCAAAACTAACAATGGTTAGTTGGTTATCCACGTTTTCATTTAGAAATAACTCGTAAAAAGATCCCTGCGTGACGACAGAGAGTAAGATCATCAAAGAAGTTGACATCGAAATGTTGTTGTGAACATGTGCATCAAAGGTAAAAAAACAAAACTTTCAAAAAACAAAACCACAAAAAACTCATGCGTTTGTGACGTACATGAACTACTGGACCAAGGGAATTATTTGTTTTTTAATATGAAAATAACTATGTTTAATTAAAAAAAATCAAACTAGTGTCCATACGAATCATGTTAGGGGATGTAATGTAGATAAAAAAAGGCACACGACGTCGGTATCTATGAAGATGACAGTTGAATGATTTACGAAGTTACAAAAATTCACGTAGAAATATAGATAAAAAAAAGGTACATTACAATGTATGAAACGTCAATCTGTTAAAAGATGTCAGAGAAAAAAACTATGAAAATGTCGAAACCTTTATACAACTTTGAGGACTTGTTATGCATAAGTCCGTTTTAAGTGGAATTTCTGTCAAAGCGTAAATAAAAATAAACATGTCACAACAGTATATTTGAAAACATATAAGTACAAGGATAAAAACAAAATAAATGCAAAACTAGTTATACAATATTTTAAGCAAATATTTTAAGCAACTATAAAAAGACAAAATTTATAAAATAATAAAAAGACAAAGAGAAAAAAAAACATGCATTAGATAGTTGTACATTAGACATAAAGCATTTCTAATATGCCTTTTAAAATTTAAAGTATACTTAATGGGTATGAATTTTGAGTGGGCTCTGTTGACCAGCGAGTCCCACATCATGGATCACACAACCCATCAAACAACCCATTTGCACAATCAAATGAAACCAATGTTAAATTTTGTTTAAATTAGCCGAATAGATTGGACAAATCCACTTTAACCATTGGGCCTCACAACAATGTAACATTTCTCAATTTGGTTTGACCGCAGATTTTTAAAGTTCACAATGTAGCAATGTTCTCAAGCTGGGATTGGACCGGCCGGTCTGACCAGTCCGACCGGGATTTGGTAACTCCGGCTGTCCGATCCACCCTGATTCGTTTTATGTTAAGAAAACCGGCTGGTTGGTAGCGAATTGCCGGTCGAATCTGAAAACCGGTCTAGCGGGTTGGTTCGGTGTTTATTAACCACATGCATTTCATCTCTCGTTTTCATCTCTCGTTTTCATCTCTCTGTGGTGAGTTCTATGCTAAAACCCATCGTAGATCTATAGGTAAATTAAGATGCGAAGAACGATGATGTTATGATGATTAAGTGTAGATGAAGAGAAATATAAAGGAGCCCTTGGAATCCGGATGTTATAATGGAGATGACTGAAGTGTGAAGAAAGAAAGGAAATGTTGGTAAAGAATTACTGCAGACAACTATTCTTTGTGGGAATCATTGTAGAGTTTTTGAAAATGTTAAAGCTTAATAAAGCTACATGGGTTGGTAATAGACCATTTATTTAAGGTTATAAATGGGACAAACAATATGGACTAGGTATATGGGCTTGATAGTAAACTTAGACAAGGTAATATAGACTTATGTTTTTTATATTTAAATTAAAATTTATGCTAACAGTTCGTAAATGTGGTTCGACTGGTTCAACCAGCGAACCAGTAAGTAAGACAGCTGATTTGTTGTTCGGTCCGGTTCTTAAAACATTGCAATGTAGTAATATATGGATCGCGGTTCAAAAGCAACGACCCATATGACATCTAATATCAATTTAGTTCACAATGTAGTAATGTATCTCGGTTCAGAAAAGATTGTTGTGGGTAATACGTCATAGACATTTCCCATATGGGTTGGTCCGTTTTGAAATAACCATATCACACCATTGAACTTAAACAATGTTCTTGTTGTTTCGGGTCTAACTAAAAGATATCGTCTGTCGCCCAAATATTCTATCTACACATACCTCGACAGCACAGACTCTCTTCCACATTCTATCTTATTTATACCAGCTTTACTCTTTCTTGGAAAGTACATATGCATCTCGAGAGCTTTGGCGTTCTCGAATCGAATACTCCTCTGATTTAGTCTTTTAACATGTGTCGCCTCTTTAAACTTCCAATGAGTCTTTAAATGAAAGTTATGATTTAGTCTTGTAATATCTCTAAATCAAGGTGTTGCCATTTTATCCATCTTTTCTTCTTAAATTGCATCAGCTTTATACGTTATTCATTATGATATATATGGACCACCTCTCAATCCGGCTACTGTCATCATCACATAATCAAAACAAGTCTTACTATTCTCTCTCACTCCTAAATTGGAAGGTCCATGATGGTTCCATACGGGTCACTCAGATTGCTTGTGACTATCAGGTTGCAGATGTTCTTACTAAGTCATTGCTACGGCCACACAATCATGTTCTTTTGGTCAAGATTGGATTTCTCCCACGATCGTTCATCTTGCGGGGCACATTTATGGATAAATAGGAATTGCATTCAAGCTGATCAACAATTTGACTTTTTTTATTGTTGTTAAGATATGGATAGATTTACCTTACTATTGTATCCCCTAGTTTATAGCAATTAGTTCCTACGCTTAGTCATTGTATTCTATCTGTATTTATTTTTTATGATCACATAATGTAATTCATTTGATTGAATGCTTTATAACAACATTCAGAATCAAACATAGTGAAATCCATCAAATAAAGAATTATAATGTGAACCTCTCGTTACACACGTTAAGAATAGTATGAGCAGAAATTGAGTATGGGTTAATTAAGATGTGGGTTTTAATTAAAAACTAATAAAAAGTAAATTGCAAAAAGCAGAAAATTTTTAGCAGGCTGACACGACAGTGTCAAAACTATAATGGAAATTTCACACGACCGTGTTAAGTTTTCGCAAGAAAAACGAAAATTAACATTTTTTGTATTTTTTTATTGTGAAAAGAAGTACTAATAATTTTAATTAAATTGTGATGTAAATTCAAATATGAAAACTAATTCCAACACTATGGTAATTTCTTGATTCGATTCGGTTTACGATCACTAACGATTACGGTGCAATGACTATTTTTTTAATTAATGATTTGCATTGATACTAGACATCACAACATTCAGGTATCCTCTCTATCTAATATTTAATCAAGCAAGTTCGTTAATTAAAGCTAACCCACTAGTCTAAGATCATGTCGTTCGGATCTTAGCGTGCGGACTGCAATGATAAAACTATTAATTACAATCAGACATACACGTCGTTCGATATGCTTAACTAGATTGTATGATTTTATAACAAGAGTGAATTCATAGACAAACTCAAAATGTTAATTGTTCCTATATCAGAAATTAAAACTTGATTAAGGTTTAAAATCTTAAAGAAACTTATTAGAAAATTTAATAAAGTGGATAATTTTACTAACAATTTAATATATACCGGAGTAGATCCGAGTTTAAGATTAAAAATCATACAAACAAACCATTAAAACAAAATCATCTTTTAAATGTTTCACATAAGTTTAAACCAAATCAAAAAAATTAAATCTTAATATTGAAACTAAAATTGTTCTATAACCAGACATGACAACTAGATCAATCAAAATTAAAATAAGAAACAAATAATTACTAATCAAAACCTTAAAATTATTAAAATATCTTCCCAATAATGACAAATCACAAAAATTCCAATCCTTCCTAGTGTTCGTCGACCAAGAATCCTTCAATTCCCTTCCCAAGCTTTTCTTTCTCAAGATCCCCCTTTGCTTTTCTTTTACGGCTCAGATTTATGCTCCTTTCCTCCAACTAATTTATCCTTTTTATAGGTTTTTTGACTTTGAGATATTTTATGAGATTAATGAGATCATTTCACAAAATTAAAAATCCCAAACTTTAGGATTTTTCCTACACCACTAAAAATTCAAGATTCTTTTTTTATAAAAGCATTAGTTTTAGTAAACTCGTGTATTACACGGACTAAATAAATAAAATATTAATATAATAAAATTATTAATTATAAAATAATATTTTAAGATATGATATAACTTAAATTACGTATGAGAAATGACTATAAATATTAAAACAATGATATCAACTTTTTAAAATATTATTTTTATTTTTTTAAATAAACATTTTGTTTTAAAACAAACCGTATAAAAATACATTTTTAAATTTTTTTTTTATGACAACTCCCAAATTTGCTTAATTTTGTTTCTAAAAATTGACTTTATAAAAGTATTAATTTATTTAGAAATAAACTTAATAAATAGATTTATTTCTTAATTTATTAAATATTAATAAATATTAAAATAATATTATTAGTGATTAAGATAATTATTTAATAGGAGAGAGACGCGGGAAAATTTTGGTGAGGGAGCTTCTGGTGATAACATGTGGCACTCTCATTTACTCTTTTATTAGAGTAAGAAGATTCACAACTCATGTCTTATAAATATGTGAGTGTGAGTTTTTAAATTATATGGGATGGTTTTGAGTGGTTGTGAGTGAAGGAGAGATAAAATGTTACTGTTTATCTGTAAATTTAAAGTTTTACTGTTCAACTCTTATAAATTTTTTAATATTTTAGAAAGTGATTGTGAGTGAAGAAGAGAAAAAAAGTAATGAAAATAATATAAAAATATATTATTTAATTGAAAGAAGAGAGAAAAAATTATGATTTTTAATGTAATTATATGGATAAAAATAAGGAATAAGATGTGAATGCTCTAGTATTTTCTTTAAGTATTTTTCTTCTCTCTCAATTGTATGAACTTACAAAACCAAACAAAAAACACCAAAGTAGATTTTATTTTATAAAACTACCATTATATGAAATAATGAAAAATACATGCGAGTAATACAAAATAAATGTCAAAATTTACTCAAAAATTAAGAATTAACATCTCCCACCTAGAAAAATAATTTACCTCTTCTAAATGGCATAATATGAAAAGATACACCAAATGCTAAACATAATATGGAAAGATACACCAAATGCTAAACAAGACTGGGAGATGTTGCAACCAGGACCAATTTGATCCGGCCATAATACATTTTCTCCACAAATGTTGATTGTAAAAAGGCATAACGATACTTGGTGATTCTATGGCTGATTACAACACCATGAGTAAACTCATAGACAAATGCGAATACCTGGTTCCACTAATGCCATTTGAACTAGAGGTGGTTAGAAAAATCGATTCAAAACCGGTTTGTTAAAAAACCGAAACCGGTTTGGATTATAAACCGGTTTGGACCAAACCAACCCATACCGACGGTTTATAATTTGTTTCATGTAGGTCTAGGGTCAAACCGGTTTCCCAAACCGATTCCCAACCCGGTTTTCAAAAACTAGCCGTTACATAATGGATATATAGCCATTTTTTGGCCGTTGGGGGGCTTTTTTTTTACCTTTTTTAGTGTTGTTTTTATCATTACACCTCCATTAGGTTAGTATATGTATATATTGGCTGTTTTGGTTGAATTACAACAACTTAAAAGCTCACCACTCTCAAAAATCTCAAAAACGCTCAATAATTTCGTGCTTTTAAGAAAACTCTCAAATGACTTCATCAAGTGCTAAATTATCCGTTGGTTGTGATGCATTTTCAAACAACGTGGTGATAGCAAGCCTTTCTACAAATAGGAACCCTGAAATATGATACAATTACGATTTATGTCAAATGGTTAGCGGTCCAAACAAAGCTTGTTTCAAGTTTTGTCATAAGTTTTTCAAAGAAGATGCAAACACAACCTTGAAAAACCACATTGTGCATAAATATTGTAAAGCGTTGAAAGGTGAACTGTCTTAAGGTCAAGCTTCGATGACAAATGAAAGAAATGTTTGGGGTTATAACATTGATGATGTTTGGGAGCAAATGACGCATTTTGTAATTAAATAAAGCTTGTCATTCAAACATTTTGACAATGAAAGTTTGAGTCGACTCATTCAACGAACTCTCCAACCACGTTACACTAATGTAAGTCATGTTACTCTTCGAAGCGATTGTTTAAAAACGGGGTAAAAAGCTAAAATGGAATTAATATCTTGTTTTAAAAATATACAAATCGGTGTTAACTTAATTAGTGATATTCGGTCGGCTTCTCATGGTTCACCAGACTCGTACATTTGTGTCACCGCTCATTTGGTTGAAAATCTTTTTTATCTTATTGACAAATTTATTAAGATGTATATAGAAAACAAATTTGTTTCTATATCTTTTGATAATCAAATAACATGCTTCCAATAGAACATCTAAAATTAAAATATAAACCAATTTGTGGCGGTGTGTGTTTTTTATTGTCTGCGCACATCATAAACTTAGCCGTTCAAGATGATTTAAAAACGATTAAACCAAGAAAATATAGTCTTAAAATAATGTTACATGATATTTTTAGTAATAACCAAAGATATAGTAGATCATAATTTTTGTAAAGACATAAATTTCAAATGTTTAGGTCCGAATTGAGACGTACCTGCAAGATGGAAAAACGGTTATTGAAAAAAAAATAAAGTTTAATAGCTTTCATAATACTATGGTGAGTGGAAATGCAAATGCTTGCATCTATCGAGTTGGACTGTTATTGAAGAAATAAGCAAAATGCTTCAGAATTTTAAAACACCAACTACTTGTTTTTTTGGAGTTTATTATCCAACGACTCCATTAATAATTCACTAAATTTATTTAATGACTCCAAAATTAAATAATTTGTTGTTTAATGGTAGACTTTATTCGGATATTATACCCCCAATAAAACAAAAACTTAAAAAGTGTTTTAAAATAATGCATCCGGTTATTACCTGTGTCGTTGCCTTAAACGGTAAACCGTTGCTTAAATACGTCAGGGGTTGAAAATTTACGATAAAATTACTTCTAATTTGTATTTAGAAGAAGAAAACTCAGTTTATGATCAAAGTTTAAAAGCTACTTTTAATGAACATTTATAATAAAAATATATGATGTTTATTTAGTAAAATATGATGAAACATCACATGCGACACATGATGAAAGTTCAAATGATTCAATGCTTTATTAATACTTTAAGGGGTGAATGTAATAAATATTAACGTGATAACACTCCTAGTAGTGTACTCGGAGGTATGGTGGAATGAAATTTTATCCACCATGAGTACACAAGATTTAAAAAATTGACTTGTTGGCTTGATGAAAAGGTAAGAAAGATCAATTTCTCATCCTATCTACTATGGCCGAAATTTATTAACCGTATAAGCTTCCACGGTAGTTTCAGAATCTGTTTTTTTAGTGTCAGGATTATATCGATAAGACGAACTCGACTCACTCCCTAAGCTGTTCAAATGTGAATTTGCTTGAAAGATTATTTGAATGTCGTGAAAAAAGTACAAGACAAATGCTCACTTGAAGGAGAATCGGAATATGAAGCTAAATCGGAATATGAAGATAAATGCATCTTGTGACTATAAAAACAATTAATAGTGTATTTAAATTATCATCTCCCATAATTCTTATATTTTCCTACTTTATATTTTTAATTACTTTGTAACGATTATTAAAAATAAATGAACACGAACCGATTTGGGCACAAATCGGTTTTCAAACTAGTTTTTTTTTGTTTTGGACTTTCGACACCTAAACCGGTTTGAAACCCAACCGGTTTCCAAATTAGTTTTTTTTTAGGTTTGGGATATTCGACACCTAAACCAGTTTGGAACCCAAACCGGTTTGAGGACAAGCTGGTTTTTACCACCGTTGGACAAATTGGTTCTAGTTTGTAACCGGTTTTAAAAAAAACCCGGTTTGTACACCTCTATTTTGAACTCACCAACACACCCGCTACATTTCAAGGTCCAATGAATGATACATTCCAACCATGCATTTGTAAGTTTATTTTCTTTTTTTAAGGGGTGAATGTAATAAATATTAACGTGATAACACTCCTAGTAGTGTACTCGGGAGGTATGGTGGAATGAAATTTTATCCACCATGAGTACACAAGATTTAAAAAATTGACTTGTTGGCTTGATGAAAAGGTAAGAAAGATCAATTTCTCATCCTATCTACTATGGCCGAATTTATTAACCGTATAAGCTTCCACGGTAGTTTCAGAATCTGTTTTTTTAGTGTCAGGATTATATCGATAAGACGAACTCGACTCACTCCCTAAGCTGTTCAAATGTGAATTTGCTTGAAAGATTATTTGAATGTCGTGAAAAAAGTACAAGACAAATGCTCACTTGAAGGAGAATCGGAATATGAAGCTAAATCGGAATATGAAGATAAATGCATCTTGTGACTATAAAAACAATTAATAGTGTATTTAAATTATCATCTCCCATAATTCTTATATTTTCCTACTTTATATTTTTAATTACTTTGTAACGATTATTAAAAATAAATGAACACGAACCGATTGGGCACAAATCGGTTTTCAAACTAGTTTTTTTTGTTTTGGACTTTCGACACCTAAACCGGTTTGAAACCCAACCGGTTTCCAAATTAGTTTTTTTTAGGTTTGGGATATTTGACACCTAAACCAGTTTGGAACCCAAACCGGTTTGAGGACAAGCTGGTTTTTACCACCGTTGGACAAATTGGTTCTAGTTTGTAACCGGTTTTAAAAAAAACCCGGTTTGTACACCTCTATTTTGAACTCACCAACACACCCGCTACATTTCAAGGTCCAATGAATGATACATTCCAACCATGCATTTGTAAGTTTATTTTCTTTTTTTAGTATCCTGGTTTATTCAAAGTCAAAATACGTGAAACAATTGCAACAAGTCTTACGGATCCTAACTACTAATAGTTTAGGTATCAAGGAATACAAACATCAATTAGGGGTTTTTCTGGGGGCATATTTGGGTCACTTTCATGTCATTTTAGACAAGGAGAGGAAATGGATCCGACTAAAGTCCATGTTGTTCTTGAATGGCTATGGCCGTCACAGTTTTTCCTCTAAAAGGGTTCATAACATCCTTGGATTGGCTAGGTTTATCAAAACTTATCATGAGTTTCGATCATAACAACCCCTTAACCCAACTGCTAGACAAATACAAGTTGGAATGGACCTCAAACACAGAGAAGTTATCATGTTGTGCATCGGCATATCTACTCCTTCGTACAAAGAACAAAAGTAAATGATTTGTAGGGAAGCATGTAAATGTCAATTGTCATAATAATAACACATTGCATCCCTATTTATACATGCATATATGTCGGTTATTACCAATAATACTAACTGTCAAATGATACTTATTGCAACATATTTAATTGTTCAACCCAGACCGACCTATTTACATAATATATATATATATATATATTATATATATATATATATATATATATATATATATAATCTGTACAAATTACATTATACTTTATAACATAAGTGTAACACCCGGAAAGTTTAAAAGCGAGAAAGAAAGAATAAAAATGTACGTATGACGCATGATCGCGTATGAATGTAGAGAAACATTTTAAACGAAATAAAAGTACGCTATGTTTTTTGTAAAACTAAAACTCACTCAGCAACGCTGACCTTTATGTGTTTTTACTTAGCAGGTGAATGTTGCTGAGGATGGCACGGGGCAGCTACTTGGCATTTTTGGATGGTATTCATTTTGTTAAACGATGATGTTTTTGCATTGTAATGCAAACAAATGATATTTTGTAATTATTAACAATGTTGTATTATTTTGCAAAAGCAATCATTTATATATGAAATAGTTTTAAGTTACTCCTAAGCAATGTTTTATACAGACGTAATTGTATACTATATGTTTTATGTGCAATGATTGAACAGCTCTGAGTGTCCTGGAAACATGAGGTTTGTATGGGGTCAAGAGCAAGAGAAGGCCTTTGAAGAGTTAAAAGCAAGATTGACTCAAGCTCTTGTTTTATCAATACCCGAAGGAAGCGAGGATTCAGTGGTTTATTCAGATGCTTCTTACTCGGGGTTGGGTTGCATGTTGATGTAGCGAGGAAAGGTTATAGCTTATGCATCCCGACAATTGAAGGTTCATGAGGTTAATTACCCTACTCATGAGCTAGCAGTTATGATTTTTGCACTATAGATTTGGAGGCACTACTTATACGGGACGGAGTGCATAATCTTCACGAACCATAAGAGCTTGAAGTACTTTTTCGAGCAGAAAGATTTGAATATGAGGCAGAGAAGATGTTTGGAGCTCATAAAGGATTATGATTGCGAGATCCATTACCATCCGGGCAAAGCCAATGTAGTGGCAGATGCCCTTAGCCGAAAGCAAAGACCCTAGCCAATTCGGGTAAAGGCTTATCAGTTAGTTATGACCTCTAATGTGATGAAGCAGGTCAAAGAGTTCCAAAACGAGGTGTTGAAGAAGATCGTCTTAAATATGAAAGGATGAAAGGCATAGTTACGGAGTTGGGTGAAAACACACTCGGTGTTAGAACCCGATTCGAAAGGATGTGGATTCCTTATTATGGGAATTTACATGAGAAGATCATAGAGGAAGCTCATAAGACTTGATACTCTATCCATCCCGGTGCTACTAAGATGTATCAGGATATGAAGAAAAATTATTGGTGTCCGAGTATGAAGCACGACGTAGCGGTGTATGTGAGTAAGTACCTTATTTGCTTGCAAGTGAAGGTTGAGCATCAGAAGCCATACGGGAAGATCCAACCTCTGGATATACCCGAGTGGAAGTGGGAGCATATCACCGTAGACTTTATTATGAAGTTACCGCGTACCACGAGAGGGTATGATGCCATATGGGTGATAGTTGACCGTTTGACGAAGAGTGCTCACTTCCTACCAGTCCGTGAGATGTATTCCTCTGAGAGACTCGTGGATCCATTCATCAAGGAGATCGTAGCTCATCATAGTGTACCGGTGTTAATTGTTTCTGATTATGACACCCGGTTTACATCCAAATTTTGGAAGAAATTCCACAACGCAACGGGGACAAGGTTACACATCAGCACGACTTATCATCCTCAGACAGACTGTTAGTCGGAAGGACCATTTAGACGCCAGAAGATATGCTTCGGGCATGAGTCATTGATTTTGGAGTAAGTTGGGATGATCACTTACCGTTAACTGAATTCTCATACAATTACAGTTATCATGCCAACATTGGTATGCCCCTTGTGAGATTCTATACGGTAGAAGATGTAGCACACCCGTCTGTTGGGTGATATTGGACAAAAGGATTTGGGAAGTATCGAGGTGATCGAGGCTACGATTGAGAAGCTTTAGAAGATTAAAGCCTTAATGAAGGTAGCTAAATATAGATAGAAGTAGTATGCCGACAAGATACGTAGACCGATTGAGTTCAAGATGTGAGATAGAGTTATATTGAAAGTCTCGTCTTGGAAGGGTATCATTCAGTTTCGAAAGCTGGGCAAGTTGAGCCCAAGATACATAGGGCCTTTACGAATCATTGCTCGAGTAGGAGAGGTGACCTATAAGTTGAAATTACCTGGTGAGTTAAATGGAATTCACCCGACATTCCATGTATCTCGTCTGCGAAAGTGCTTGTTGACGAAGACATGGTTGTACCACTGGAGGATATCGAAGTAGATGAACGACTTAATTATATGAAGCAACCAGTGGCGATCATTGATCGGAAGGAAAATAGGTAATAAAATAAAGTGGTTCCCCTAGTGCGTATACAGTGGAAGCACAGGAAGAAATCCGAGTCTATATGAGAGACTGAAGAAGAGTTGAGACAACATTACCCATATTTGTTGAGGAATAACAGGTTTCGAGGACGAAACCTATATACGGGGGTAGAGTTGTAACACCTAGAAATTTTAAAAGACGAGAAAGAAAAAATAAAAGTATAGAATAGGAAGAAACACAACTTAACCCATCGGTAATTGAGGATTACATTTATAATTCATAAAACAAAACAAAAATAAATCATCAACTTTTTTTTGTTTCGTCATGATATTTATATAAAATATTTTTAAAGAATGCCTTTTTATTAAAAAAATAGTTTTTCTTATTATATCTTTTAAGCTACTTTAAAATTATTCAAGAAAACACATATTATAAAAAGAATAAAAAAATAAATGTGCCTACTTTTGTGTGAAATTTAAACAAATTTATAGTAAAAAATCAACTTTTCTACGTAAAAATACGATTTAAAATTAAGTCTTAGTGAATTAAAATAAACCAAAATGTTTTAGAAAAACTTTTTGTTCTTAACTACGACATATGAACCAAATGGTTTTACAATTTCATTAATCTTTGTACTTGACTATTTTTAAATAATATATTATTAAAGTGAAATAATTTAATTAATAATATTATATTGAAAAAAAACACTTTTTTAAACACCTATTATAGTAAATAAATATTCTATATACATCATTTAAGAAAAAATTTACTTTGTAATTATAGTAATAGTTAATTTTATTCAAGTGAATTATGACTAATATTAAGGATAGATACATTATTAGACAGAAAATTAAAATAATGAAGTTTTAAAAAAATGACACGTGCCATTAAAAATATTGTTTTATTAATAAATAAAATTAACCGAAACTAATTAAGAGCTTGTAAAATAATATGTTTAAATTAACCGTGGATTGATGTTATAACAAGAAGATAGCAAAGAGTGGACAATAGAGCTGATCAAAGCCCAAACTCAGTTTATATAATTTTGGTAGTTGTAGTTTAGTATATTTGGGCCTCTTTTGTCGTACTTTTAGTGCAATGATTGTAATCCATAACAAGGAAAAATGTTTCTTGGTAGAACTATGATAGTGTTTGGGTAGCCAGTTAACACTTATAACAAAATTTTATGAATTCCATTATTTTGTCTTAAAGGATTGGTATTATTTATTGTAATACAAATGAACTTAAATATCCTCAAAAAGTGATTGATTTCTTAAAAGTGGATCATGTGGTAGTTCTTAAAGCTAACTAATAACAAGAGTTAGCAAATACATATAAATATGAGTGGGATTTGATGTAGTGGTAAGTAAGAATTGGAGTTTTTTTTCACCCTAATCGAGTCCTGAGGATGGTAATTTACAATTATTATATGATACGTATCTATACTACTATATAATACATCTCTTTGGATGTAGATGTAATTTTGCAAAAAATACAAGTTTTAAAACAACATGTACAAATGAGTGCATCACATTTAAGAGGGATAGAATTGAGATTTGATTAAAATTTTAAGACATTTTAGGGTTAATATGGTAAATTTATCCATTAAATTTTATAAAACTTGACATTTTTGCCTTTGTCTCTTTCATGTATTTAATAAACATTATTAATATATTATTTAATAATATGATATTATTTAATTCACTTCATTAATTTTTATTTTATTTATGATACTATAAATTAACATTAAATTTGTATTTACTAATTATATTTTTATAACTAAATAATATTTTAATTAAGTATATTATTTTATTTAAATATTTAAGTATATAACTTATATAAATCTTCATATTTATAATAACTATAATACTAATATTTTTCTAGAGGCATATTATAAGTTTAATAACTTTAATATTTATTTATATTTTTTACAATAAAAGTGAAAGGATGATAGAATGATAATTTTACATATGGATTAAGACACCCATATGAAAAGTAATGCTTAAATTTCAAAAAATTAATCATTTTATTTCATTTATGCCCTTACAATAAAGTATACTATATGATTGCTTATAATACAAATGCTAAAATATATACACGTGGTTAAATAAAATCTTCATTTACTTTAATGTCGTTTATATATTGTGATTGAACACTAATCCCTCTTACTTTTTCCTTTATTAGTTGTTAACAGCTCAATAACAATCAAGATGATAAGTTGTGGTGATAATTTCTCTATTAACTTTCTTCGGTATATGCAAATCACCACAAAAAACTAACTCTGATGATCATAAAACTCTAACCTACATTCATAAAATAAACCTCCCTAAAATCTAGGTAATAAATGATTTCCGACCATATATACTACCATATTTTCACTATTCTTATTGGGATAATATTGTCTTAAAGACTTTTGTAATATACGTAATTATTTTCTTTTATTCAATTTTTTCAATAATTATGTTTTGATTTTTTAATTTACGTCATAACGCACCGAGCCGATATCGACTAAAATCGAATTCTCAAAAAATCATGCAACAATCGTACCGCCACAACGCGCGGGCATTTCCAACTAGTTATATCTTAGATATTTAAGATGTTAGTTAAAAAAAATATTTGTACACAACTAAAGTGATATAAATTGTTGTATGCATGCTTTGATAAAAGCTAATTTAAACCCATGTATCCCAATGTTTTTATAACCGGACCGGACAGTGAACCGGACGTCTTACCGGTCCGATGGTCGTACCGGTACAACCTGTCGGACCGTATATAAGAAACGGATAAAATTATAAATATTTTTTTATAAATATATGTAAAAATTACCAAAAAATAAAAATAAAAATACATATAAAAAAACCAGTTCAACCGGTCCGACCACTGATTCAACACTAAAACGGTTTTAAACACCGAACCGGACCGGACCGGATCAGAGTCCGGTTTTCGGTCCAACCGGTCGGACCGGCCGGTCCGGTCCGGTTTCTAAAACCATGATGTATCCTATGAGAAACTTAAGAACACTCACCAACACAACTCATCATTACCAACTATAGAATCTTATAAACATCATCATCACCAACACAAAAAACTATTTAAACATTAAAAAATTTATCTATTAATTGGATCACTAACAGATTTTTCGTTCATCAGTTAATCTTCATTACTCGAACACAAAATCTTAAAACACTCGGTTGTCACTTCCACGAAGAAAAACTCCCAAACCTAATACCACACTTAAAAAAACATCCACCTTAAATGAAAAACTTTTTAACCCAACATAAAATCTTCATATTTCATCACAGGAATTGTAACAAAAAACTACTTTAACAAAACAAAGTTGGGTAAATATAGTGAAGTAGCATAACTGCATAAGCGACCTTTGACCTAAATTGTACCGTGGTTGGGTCCACAAGTGTGACAATCCTTGGGGTCAAACCTATAATCAGGGCCTAGAATAAACAACATCATTACTACAAGGGAGTGAAGTGTAAAATAAAAGAGCGGGTAAATTAGAGGACAAAAAGGGTAGTCAGTTGGTCGTGTCGTTGAAGGTAATTGTCACATCTTTATATCAACATTTCTGCCTTGTTGCATGTGCCATCATACATCCACATCTACTTCCTTTTAATAACCAATCAAAATTAATTTCCAACCAAAATATTTCAATTTCCATTCCATCAATTTTATCTAGATCTACTAGATGAAAATGACATGTGGTATTTGTATTTATAATAATAATAATAATAATCATAACAAATGAGTGATTTTTATAAATAAGTTTTGATTTGTTTGGGTGTGAGTAATTGATGGGATGGATTAAGATGTATTATATGATACAATGTACACAATAGACAAAAACTCATATTTTCTTATTTTTATTTATGCGTATGACATGTTATTGAAACATTTACGAAATTTAACCAATGGGATCATGCATATCATACTTTTGTAATAGGAGACCTTCAAGAGGTAGTGACTTGAAAAGAGCGAAAACATAGTTTAGACCTGAGATCGTTGTTAAAAGAAATCATGCGTTTATAACTACATCATCTTTTAATGGATTTATGTGTTACAACTAGAGGTGTTTATGATATGATTTTCAATCTAGTAAAAATGTTTAAACTAGTTATTGGTTGATTTTGATTATAGGGACTTTCAATTTTCTCCATTGTTGAATTATAAATAAGAATCGGGTGCTTTATTTTATCATGTCGCTTAGAAACCGTGAGGATGATTCATTATATGTACATGTAATATCTACATGTATATTTAAATGTAGTATACAATGTGTGTATTAGGGTGAGTTCGAATTATATCATCAAGTAATGAGAAACTAAATTAACCACTTTTAGCTTTTCATCCAAGGTTCACATGTTGCTATACATGTGTGTGTAACGGTGTAACCCCTGTTTTGTTTCCTTTGAACAACTCGTTTATCAACGAAAGTCGACACATGCACTCATCTTCGTTGTCGCACCTTACCATTTTGGCTATTCATCGCCTCAAAACACATTTATTGCTTTTCTTCTGCATACCTTTGAGTATCATCACCTATCATGGCAATTAAAAGTAAATAAATTCAAAACAAAATTCATATTAATAATTTGGTTTGGTTTTGCTTTATAGTTATATAAAACGTTAACATTTGAGGTAAATGATTAAAACCGAACCATAACAACCAATACCCTTTTCAAATATATGCTAGCAAGTAAGTACCACACTCAATGAGCAGTTGATTTTGCATAAAGTTCATGTCATAAAGATATGTGTTTCACATTTTATTAAATCAGGCAACCGCTAGTATGATCTTGATAGCACAATATAACGAAAAACAACGTAAAAACGATGTGAATTTAACCCTTTTTTAAACAAGTGCCAACCTATGAAACGACATAAAGTAGCTTTAAAATTTTGGTATGCTGACGGTGTTGCACAACACAACTTGCTTAATTCACCTTACAAGAATACTATCAAGGATGAAATACAATCGACTCATATTAATCTTTTTGTTTATATGTGTTTACATGTGTTATGATTTTGGGGATATATATATGTCTAACTTTTATAACTTAGATATGAATATGAATAGTAAGTCACCTGAATTTACAAGGAATACGTGATGCAACTTCTCGTATAGTTTAATTATCATCAGAAAAATGCACATTTTGTTAATGATGCCCAATAATGTGAGAGTGCCTAGCTGGCGTTTTATGTAATGAAGTGTATGCACAAGCATTACTTCGTAATACTTTTGGCTATAAAATAACCATAGTTATTTTTTCACTGACGTGACTATACAAGTGCTTGACATTCTAATAGATAGTTAAATACCAGTTCCATTAGTTTCTCTTTTTAAATCCTTAAGTTCTAATGTTGGCGTGTTCAAGATTCTTATTGGAACAAAATTTGATTATTTGTTTATTTAAAATATTTTAGGGTTATGATATTTTAATAATCCCAATTTTTGTTTGCCCGGTCGGAATTAATTCCAATTCCATAAATGTTTACAAAACATTTCAAACTTGAAACTTATTTTTCTTTTTGGAACTTTTACTAACCGAGAGTTCACCCCTATTAGTTATTTTGATTAAATGGGGCCAACTTTGAGCTATTTTTTAACTCTACCGCTGTCCAGCCGTCATCGGGTCTATTTTTCGGAGTGTAGCCTCTATCGTCACCTAAAATCTAACTCTAACGACTCAAGTGATTGAGATCAGGAGGTGAAAATTGACCGGTTTCAAGGTGCAAAAGTTTCATATTGACAGATCTGATGATAGATTTCATTTTTCTACTTAGTGTTTTGACCACATAAATAGTCCATATCATTAGGGAAAAAAAGATTATCTCTCAGTTAGAACCTGTTTGATAGCCTCTTAATGACCATTAAAAAGCTATATCTTAATGGTTCATAACATTGGAATGATTAATACGTAACCTTAATACTGAATGGTTAAAACCTAATATTTTAATGTTACTTATTAATCATTCAGCACTAAGGTTAACTATTAAACATTAAGAGGTTATGAACAATTAAAGGTAGTATTTTAATGATAGTTAAAAGACAATCAAACAACCCATTAGTATGAGGTTATTGGAAGAAAATGAATTTAAAATTGAAAATTGAGATTATTAATAACTAATAACACTTTATTTAATTACAAATTATATGTCATGATTTTTAATAATTATACAAAATACACCCCTTTCTTGTACTAACTTAGTATTATTTATTTATTTACTTGTTATAGGGTGTCCTTGTCAGGCTACATCTTTCACCCACCACAAGATGACTCGGGTACTTCGGCTTGATCATCAACACCGTCGTTGACCATTCAGTTAGCCAAGCTAGGTTTCAATTTCGACAACCACAACCATGCTTTTTATCATCTTTTGACCGTCGTGAATCCGGGTAAGATGATTTTAAGTAGTTTGGGCTATACCTCTGTCAAATTGGATAGTTTCGCTAGTTTAGATAATTTAAAAAAAATTAGGTCACATTCAGTTATTAATTGATTTAAATTAAAAACAATTGAGTAGTTTAGATTGCATCTCCGGTAAAATGTTTTTGGGCAACTTGTGTTGAGCCATTAGTAAAATTGACTAAAAAATTTGAATCACTTAAGCATATTCTTAAAACTTTTTCATTAAAAAGCTACATGAACCACTAATTGATTATTTTTAAATGAATCAAACGCATTGTATCTCTAAATTATTATAAGTTTATAGCAACTATCAAACAACATTTAAATTGTATCGTGTTGACCAGAGGACAAGCATATATATTACTTAGTTTAGTCAATCACCCTTTAAGTTGAATTGACAAATGATTAAAGCAACCTTCAGCTCCTCTTTTTGGTCTCACTTGTGTCCCACATTGGATACTTCATCATGAGCTAAAGCACAATGCTACTCAAACATTTCACACTACCCCTACCCCACCCCTCACAACAATCAAGACTATAACCTAACCACCACTCCAATCTCTCTTCACTCCAATCTCTCTTCACTCCAATCTCTCTTCACTCCAATCTACCCTCAATTTTCGCCACAATTCAAGCCAACAAATTTCTCCACAAAACCCATTTTCTCCATTACCGGTAAGCACAACATCTTCTTTTTCAATTTTCAACAGTTTCTTTATTCTCTCTCTTTCTTCTTCATTCCTCTGTTCAACGATAATCTGATTTTCTTACAATATAATCTGTTTGATTTGGTCTGGAGTACTAATTTTCAACTTTTTCCACTGAAATTCAGTTCTTCATAGTTTCCACAACAAGAAATTTCTGATTTGGTGTAAGTTTCAGTAGTTGGATGATGCATTTTACATATCTGGATATTAGTGTTACTCTGTTTTCTTGTAGATGAAAGTACAAGAACACATTGCATGATTTTGTTTATTTTGTTGATAAATGTATGTTTTGATAGTTGAAGAAATGTGATTTTGGTTTTAATTTTTAATGATTCTTGGAAACCCAATTAAGTTATAGTTTTTATTATTTAATTATGAATCTACAATCCATAAAGTTTCATGCTTTAATCATTAAAAGGGTTCCCCTGTTTCTTTTTTCTTAAGACAGGCATGGGATTCCGATATTGTTTGTGTTTTCCACTTTAACTTTCTGCAAATTTAATGATTTCATGTGCTAATTGAAGTAATCTTTCATTGTTTCCGTGTTTAATCTTCTTCAATTTGTAGTTAGGTGCACATCGAAAGCCCGAAAATGGATGAAAAACAGCTCGATTTGAATGCCCCATTGCTCTCTGTCAGACGATTATCAGCATCTGGTCCAAATTCAGACAGATTGTCTAACAATTCGGGTAGAAAATCACCATCAATCCGACAACAATCACTTCCGATCATCCGATCGCAATGGGAACCCGAAGAAGAAGTCACGAAACCCGCAGCGATTCCCTTCGTCTGGGAACAAATCCCCGGTCAAGCGAAATTTGGGGAAAGCCCTGTTTCGCAGCAGCGTAAAAACACCCGAAATTTGGATAGATTTCATTCAGGATCAATTCAGATTGATGAACAATCATCAGAAGATGTGAATGTTGATCCAATTGAAACACTTTCTATGTCGTTTTCGTGCAAATTCAGTGAAGAGAACAGCGAAACAGAGTCTTCGCGGTCGTTCTGTTCTGATTTCCAGACTCGTGATTATCTAATGAATCGGTTTTTGCCCGCAGCGAAATCGATGATCGTTGAGACCCCGGAATATGTAGCCAAGAAGCAAGAGCCTCCGGTTCTCGAGCCCCCCAAGTATGTCAAGAAGGTTTACAGTGGAGAACTGAGGCCGTTGTTGCTCGAAAAGTACCCGGTTGGTTCGTATGATCGTGATAATGATAATGATAATGATAAAGACAGTGTTGTGGTCGATGACGAGGTTAAGAAGAAAAAGAGCAAAAAGGGTTTCGGGTTTTTCCTCCCTCGGATATGCACGAAACGGACCTCGTGTCTCACGAATCCGATGCCTGGACCGAAAACGAAGGTTCATCAGAGCCAGTCCCCAATCGTTGACTCACCGGGGCGCATTCCACGGCTCTCTAGGAGAACTTCATACAGTGGACCATTGACTCCGAGTCTTGAGAAGGTAAATCTTGTGCCTTTAAAATAAATTCGTGTGACAAGAATCACCGAAAAACGATTAAAAAACGATTAAAAAAACGTGCAACGGGCCAATCTCGGGCTCGAGTAAGCTCGAATTGGCCTTGTTTCAAGCTTTTACGTCTAAAGTTTTGAGCATGTCTAACGAGTCATTTTACAAGCTCGAGCTCTCACAAACCACCGACTCTTATATAACTATTAATAGAATATATATTATTTTGTTATATTTATCATAATTTTATATAAAACTATTTTATTATATTAATATAAACAATAGACTTGTTTAAGTTACAGGCATGATAAAACTCCCTATATGATCTAAACATAAGTATTGCATACAAAGTAGTAAACTGCTGGTTGTTAAAATTTATGTCTTGCAGCAAGCTATGGATGCTGTAATTAAGAAAAGAGCCGAGTCGCGACCGAAAGAAGCACATGAAACTCGGCACAGAAGTCCGTTTTCTCGCTCGGGTAACTCGTTACCATCATCCCCACACCGAGGGTTGTCCCGTAGCGGTCGCATATCCCCATACCGCAACGAATCCCCTCGATCTCCGTTCCATGATGGGGCCCGGTTTCTTGGAGTTCCAAAGGATACTCAGAATCAGATTGTCAAGCCTAAAACTTGCCCATCCCTTAATGTGAAAAGTCATTTTTCGCCTCGTTTGATACACGATAGTCCTCCGGTAGCACCCGAGAAGACACTGTATATAGACTGGATTGAAAAACAATCGATCCCGACACCCAATGAGGCCAAGATTGAGCCAAACGGTGATCTGGATTGCTTGGTTCGCGTGCCTCCGCTGCCTAAATCACCCACGGAATCGTGGCTTTGGCGTAAGATGACTCTAAGGAACCCATTTCCAAAGAAGATGCAACAGGCTCCTGTTGTAAAGAGTCCTACAAATGGACTAAAATGGGAATCCATTGTGAAGACTTCTAATGTGCATCATGATCATGCACGCTATTCAGAGGTAAATTTAAGTGTGTCGGGTAACGAGTCAAAACAAGTTCCGGTTAAAACCGTAGCTTTTTTTCATTCGGGTTGAAACGGGTCGACTTAGGTAGACATACATAGTTTTTTCAAGAACTTTGTCAAATGTGAATTAAAATACATTATTTTCAATAATATCTAATATTTTTATGAAATGATTAGCAATGTTTTAAGGATGGGAAATACACTTTAGCCACTTTTGTCACCTTTAACCATAACTTTACACGTGTTTAACCTGTTAGAGATAAAAACGTAACCCACATGTAAATGTGTTTGTTTCGCTTATGAATCTTTTTTGGCTTACTAATTTCAGGAACTGCTTACTGTTTCCAAGTACACAGAGATCTCGTTTTGAGGAAAAACGGATAAGGAACGTTAAGTAGTAAAGAATGTGAGGCTGTTTTGTTTTTCTGATGGCCCCTTGGTGAGTCGAGTTTCTACATTCACATACTTTTTTTTCTAGTTTTAGAGGCAATTTTTCATGAATGGGTTTGGTTTGATTGGATGATGGTTTTTGCATCCAGTATTGTGATGTTGTTAACAGTTGATTTTGCCTATGTATGATGAACGTATTGTTCATCTTTGAATTGATATATGTAATTGAAATCAAAGAGATATTGCTTGTTTTTTGAAGGCGCATGTTCAATTATTTGTTTTTTGGGGTTATTTGAATCTTGTTTCTTATATTGATCGAAAAACTATACGATTATGGGGAAATAACACAATTATTTAAATTGTAAGTGATCAACTTTTGCCAATTTGATATACATATTCATCTATAAAATGATTTCTTTATATATATAATCCGAATTCAGAATCAGATCGGTGCGAAAAAGATACAAATTTGACACCAAATATGTTTTAGCGCGTACGAAAAGTTGAAAATCTAAAAAAGAACCCATAAGTGTACAAAGCTTGGTTTTGGGCTGTTGTGGACCTTTCACTTTAAAGCGAGTTTTGGTCAATCTTATTCTCTAATTTTCTGCACCACTTCCATAAAGAATAGGTTAACCTCTTTCCTCTAAGGGTCGGATTATATAGTGATTAAATATAATAGATGTCTTAATGTCAGACTTATTTGATAAAACTAACCTTTTTTAAAGTTTATGATTTGTCTTAATGTTTATGATTTGTCTTTTACATGGGGAACTGGGAAATGGGCCTCTCTGCTAAGGATATGAGTGAGGAAGGTTGCCTTGCATTTTTAAATTTCTAAGATTTGATTTTAATGACTTAGACGTTAGTATTTTATCCGTGAAAAAACTTCAAATTAAAAGACTTGAAATGTTATTAAAAAAAGATGTGATTAGTTTTGACAAATTATATATTTGTGATTCGATGGTTTGTATCTTATTACTTATAATTTCATTTTGAACGGAATTAATATTGAAACATAAATGAAAAAAAAAATTACGCAACTGTACATTTGGAATTTTAAATACATGATATAAAAGTTATAATAGAAACAATAGAAAAAAACAAAAACTCAAGATTGAGGCACTTGTCATAACTTACTTTGTTTAGTAAACCAAAAAGGAAAATGTCTTAAAATAGTAATTAAGTTTAAAAAATATTTTAATTTGATCAATCATACATATTTTTCTTAAATTGAACTACTAAACCATCAAATCAAGTTATAATTGAATTTTCTTATGTCAAGTAAGTGATGGAGGAGGAGATGTGGGGGTCGAAGTTTTTTATATTTGAATTTATATTAAAAAAACAAAAACAAACATGTTAAATATATTAAAAATAAAAAAAGGTATCTAAAATTCTTGTTACCGTTACACATTAGCATCAAGGAAGAAAAAACAATTTTATAATTAAAACAAAAAGAAAAACATGCTAAAAGCATATTAGTACTTTTAATTTACATAAAATATGAAAATCAGGTGACCTAATTAGAACACATTTCAAACTTGTGTTACCTAATTGAACATTTTTGAAAATCAATTCTTATTTTACAAAGTTACTCCTAAAAGAAAATTGAAAAAAGTAAAGATAAAACTAAAAGGCCATATGGTCACTTTGTAACATTCGAAGGGGCAATTTTCGTAAGGCCGACATTATCTTGCTAATCTAATCATATGGTAACTATAAGTAACATGTGACAACATCATATTACTTTTAACCAAAATTTTCTTGTTTTTGATTTTTATTAAATAATTATATTAATTACTAATATTATTATTTAAAAGTGATATTTTTTCTATAAAATATTATATATAATTTTAGTTATATCTTATCTTATATATAATTTTATGATAATAACATTTTATTTTATTTAATAATTTATATATTAAACTCGGGTAACACGAGTTTATTAAAAGTCAGTGATGATATAAACATCTATTTAAATAATATATAATTAGCCCCAAATTACTCTCACTTGGGCCTACATCGAAGAAATATGTTCTTGTTTGTGGGCTCCTATAATTAAAACCTGTAAATGTGATTACTAATTCACTATATTGATCAGATAGTCACCAAGGTGAGTTAGTAACACCCATCAAAACCAATGTAAATTATGTCTTTCGTGTGTTGTTTTTTCTTAATATTCAAAGTTGAATGTTTATTTTTTGAAATCTGTATTTCTTTTAAGAAATGACTTATGAAGAAACAAGCATTTTAAAGGGCTGTTTGATTGTGCTGACTCAGTATGAGCTGATTGAGTTAGAAGCTGACCTAGTCAGAAGTTTTGACTGAGTTTACATCTGACTAAAACTTAACTGTTTGATTATGTATCTGACTAACGCTGCAATATAAGTTTCTACATGTCATCACTGAAAATCAACCATTTCTTTTTCAATTAATTCACAATACCTTTGAATACATAATAGCACATAGTTATGTACATACACATCAATTCAGATTAAACTCCATAATTAACAAGCATTTTCAATAAGAACTTTACTGCATTTGAACCTTGTTGAACTCGATGGAAACATCACCGATCCTAGCTTAAAGTGATTGCACTAATACACATTTCTACCGAATTACAGACCAATATACACCAACTTCAACATTACAAATCGATCGAGCAGCATACAACCAAAAACACATGTTAAACACGAAAGAACATACGCATACAAAAGTTAACACCGATTCACTACTAATCATGAAATCGAGAAGCTTACGAGCAGGTAGATAATCACGAGCATATCTAAACCAACGATCTGCTTCTTGCAGCCGGCGACCCCGGGGGGGGGGGGGGGGGGGGGGGGAGGGGGGGGTTTGGGGCAGCGATTTGGGAGCCGACCCGGGGGAGTGCGCCGGATGGGAGGCAGCAGCCGGTGACGGGGGGAGGGGAGAGGCGGCTGATTGTGGAGAAGAGGGGGAAGGGCTTGGAGAAGAAAATGGCCAGATATGTTAAAATAGATGACTTGGTCAGATCATTTTTCCGGGTCAAATGTCCCGGTCAGCTGCAACAAACGCACTGACTAACTGATCGGGATCATCAGTCAATGATTAGACGTGTGGTGAGACGAATCAAACAAGTGTTAGTTTTATTCACCCCTCTATGTTCTCATATTAGTGACTAATTGATTCCAACTATTCATAAAAATCAGACGTGGCATTTCTAAGCCTATTGACAACATAATTACTTTTATCCAGAGGTTTCTTATATTTAAGCATAATTCTGTCAACTCGTCAATTTCTTGATTATGCAACATACTTCGAAATTAATGGACTACAATATCTTTATTCATCATTTAGAATGGTTCTAAGCTGTTATATGCTCGAAACTAGGTTATAATCTCGTATAATATACAGATTAAATAAATTTTATTGTTACATGGTTTATAATATAAAAAAGTTTTTTAAAATATTGTGTATTATACGGATTGAATAAACTCATGTATTACACATTTGAAAATTTGAAGTTAACATATTTGAAATTTTAATTATGAATAGTTATTAATTAATAAGTAGGTATTATAACATTCATGATTAAGAGGAGAGAAAAACGGAAAAATCAATTGGTAAATGGCTTAAAATAATAACAAGTGTTCAGATTTATTTTTATTTATTAGTATAGAGATATCATGTTTCCATTAATTTCACTACCAGGAATATTAGAAGCCCAAACAAACTGAAGATTAAAAGATTGTATGTTGACCAAAAATAAGATAAATAACTAAACCTGTTGATATAAAAAAATACGAGAAACAATTCTTTTAAGTATCGTTGATCACAAGAAATACCGATAATAAAAAAATTTACACATTAAAACACACTTGTGATAAAGAGAAAAAATGAGTTTCATAACCTTTAAAACCTCCTAATCTCCCAAGGTTTCTGGTAATATAAAATGCAAGGTGAAATTCAAATGAGTCTCAAAACATAAGCAAGCAGAAACTAAAACATAAACAAAGTTCAACAAAACTAAAAACAACATAAAAAGTTAAAGTATTCATAGAATAAGGGGTTTTGGGCCGGAAAGACAACCCAAACCGCCTACGACGCTTGTAGAAATGTTCTCCTCGATCCAACAATCATTTTGACTGGTCATACGCTAAAAGAAAGCCTTCAAACTTAAGTTATGTCCATTAGTGAAGTCCGTTGTACAAATGATCCTAGGCCTACAAATAAAAAATAGTTTGCTCTTTCACACTTGGACTTACATCATTTACCTATAAAATTTATCTATCTATTATAGTGGTACCCATTCATTATAATTTTGAAATGTAGTAGTTTTGTTTGATAAAGTTTTTATAATGACTGTATATTATATTTTCTTTCATAATTCTTTGAAAAACAGAATTTATGTTTATCTTTAAATATTTTTGTTGGTTTCTATAAAATTTTGTTAAAAACATAGTTGTATTCAAAATCAAGGTTTTTCTTTATTTAATTTTTTATTATTTTTGCATCATATTTACGATAAAGTGTGACTTTTTTTTTTGACAAAGTGCACTTTTGTGGTTTTATGGCATGGTGATGCTCACTTTTACGAGGAGTGTATGTCAAAGTTTTATGATGGCGTGACAACCTTTGTAACATGTTTCCATGTCTTTCTTGTTGCATTAGGGTTTTACGTTGGAATAACCATCGCTACGACGTATTTTTGTATTCAGTTTTTATATTTGAGATCGTGGTGGATTCCCTGCACAACACGCTTTAGGAAAAAAACCTATTTAGTATTGTCACACCCCGACCGACGGCGGAATCATCGGGGCGGACGAATGTGAAACGATTGTTTATAGCACATGGAACTAATTAAGTTGAAATAATATTAAATATCATTAATCATTGAACATTACAAGACAAATAAATTCATACAATACAAAAGCACCAAACAAAGAAATAACATGTTAAGTTAAACTAGGTCCAAGTCTTATATGAGCATGAAAAGAATCCACAAGTAGTAAACATGAAATATGTTAAAAATAAAAGGTCAACTTTGAAAGTTGGTGAGATTTCTATAGTTTTCAATACATAAGTATATAAAAGATGACAATTCATGTTATAAGTTATAGAATAAAGTAACTAGGGATGTAAGACAGTATGCACAATCAAACCTTGACAAAATTTTACAAGTCTCAAACGTTTACAAGTATATACGATTAGCTAAGTGTACTTGGATTAACCAAGCAGGCTTGTCAGGCCCATAGATCTATGACGTCGCCAAGCTAGCAATAATTAATGATTGTACATATATTCGACATTACATGGTAGCTACAAAGTTCAACTAATCACAACACATAAGTAAATTGCCATAAGTTTACAAAAATCAAACGTTTACAAGTGCAAAGGTTATAAGGTAACATGTTTCACCCCAAATTGTGAAAATATGAAAAAAAGGGTATAGAAATACTCACATGAAAAATAAGTATAAGAATGATGATAAGAGATTAAACGAGGCTCCAACGATTTCTTTTACAAGTTACCTAAATGTATAGATTCCAAGATTAAGTTTAATAATAAGATTAATAGTAGACATGAACTAGGGTTTCGATTGGAATTTGGGGGTTTAAAATAATTAAGTAAAATGATGAATTGTTTTTGATTTAATAAAGATAATATAATTCAATTAAGTTTAAGTTTAATAAAAAAATGTCTCAACAATTTAGGTTATTGATTTAATAGGAATTAGGTATAATATGTGAAAAGAAGTAATTAATTTAATAATTAATTATTTAAAACTTGATAAAGAGAATTAATTAAATGCTTATTTAAATGATGTTAAAATTATTTAAAATGATTTATCATAAAGGTTTTATAATACAAAACCCTAAAAACTAAGAATAACGTAAATAAAAGTTAACGAATAAACTAACTATTTATGATTTAACATGATTAAATAAAGCATTGAATAATTAATTATTTAAATAATCATCTAAATAATAAATTGCATAATTAATTTTTTAGATAATCATTGAACTATAATATATTTATAACATAAATGACTTAGTAATAATTTTTTATAACTTTTTATTCTTAAAAAATATTAATTAAATCTAAGAATTATAAGTGTTAAAACTTTTAAAAATTAGCTTGATATTTTATGTAACAATTTAATTAAGAAAATAATTTTTATTCTTTAAAAATAACTAAATTTAAGAATTATAAGTTTTTAAAATCTTTGAAAATTAGCTTAATAATTTTAGAAATATTTTAGTTAACAAAGTAATTATAATTCTAACTAAACAATATATTAAAATCTTATGCAATTAAAAGAAACTTAAAAAAATCTAATATTTAAAAAGAACGAGGGTCCCCGGGGTCAAACTCGGGTCCCTTGTGTGAGTGCATGATGTTGTAGCCAGTTGGGTAGAAGCCCATATTTGATTAAAAGTTCAATTACAATGTTTAAAAACATTAATTACTGAAATCCCCAAATTCAACATAAACCCTAGATTCAAATTGAATCCAAATTGAACCTCAGATTGATGTTGTTAATGAAATTAATCTTAGGGCTTTCATTGCCCATAAGAAACCGAGTGAGTATGCGTGTTTAATTGTCATAATGATGATCAAGACGGAGTTACGAAATGAAGAACCGGTCGCGATGTAACACCCGATTATTTTTTTTAAACAAAGACAAGAAATGAAGAATAAAAGAAAGAAAAATCAGTACACCCAAGTTAAGGGGTTAAAAATGTAAAAAGGACAAAAGTACACAAAAGTTGGTGTAAAGGTGGGCATGGCCGCCCACCCTCACTTCCCATCACTACTTTTCTTTGGTTTAGAGAGAAGAGAGCAGAAACTTCGGGTTTTGACGAAGAAGAAAAGAAGAGATTGAATTCAAGGTAAGAATTCGGAGTTTTAAGTGTTCATGTTGGGTTTTTGTCTCGGTTACATGCTTATATGCTTATATGCTTGTGTGTGTGTCTGTGTGTGCGTGTTTTGGTGTGTTTTTAGGTGTTTGAACTCATTTGCAAGCAGGTTAGAAGGAAGAAACACCCAAGTTGCACCAGGTGAGTTCTAGACCCCGGTTTTACTTGTTTCAAACTCTCTTTGGGGCTGAAAATGTATTATAATGATTTTACAATGTTTATGTATGGTTATCCGTATGTATTATGCATGTTGGATGATGATTTTCGGATGTTTATAGGTTATTCATGTTTAGAGTAGCCCTGGTAAGCTTAGAACATATAGGTTTGATGATTGGGTTCGAAAACATCCTAGAAACATGTTACACAGAGGGTTCATGCACCTAGATAAGGCCCATATGCCTTGGAATGCCTTAGAAGAATTTAAGTGTAACCCATGCGCCTGAAATTTTAGTCGGACGACTAAGTGTAGGCCCATGCGCCCCAATAGTACCCATGCGTCTGAATATTTCCATGCGCTTAAGTTTCCATACGCCTGAATAAACCCATGCGTCTAAGTGTCCATGCGTCCGAGTAGGTCATACGCCCGAATAGTGTCCATGCGCCTGAATGGCTCATGCGCCTAAGTGTTAAAACAGCTAAGTGTTGGCGGATGCGCTTGTATAGTGATGAAAGTGCCTAAACAGAGCCCATGCGCCCAAATAGTGTCTAAGCGCCCAACACTTAGAATTTATTACAGAATTCTTGGAAGTCTGTGCTTTTAGGGATTTGACCGAGGTTTGACTAGGGCTTATTAATGATGGGTTTCATGCATGATTATGATTGCCTTATGATTGTTCTTATTATTATTGCTATTATTATTATTACTTATAGTGTGTGACTTTACGTGGTATGTTTATTATCGTAACATAAAGTATATTGTAATAATAAAGAGAAAGAGCAATAAAGAACAGAAGAGGAACATTAATAAATGTTAACAAGTCTTGCAAGCTTACAGGAGGTACATGACCATGTTGTCGTTAGCTCAACTGTGCTGCGGGTTAGCTACCCTATTATGCACACAGGGCCAGTCAATTGAGATTGGCAGGACCTCTGTAGCGTATCCTATGTGATTGGGCCGGCCTTGTATACAATAAACAGAACCCTTTCGAGGGATATAGATGACCCATCACCAGTTTTCACCGCGCATACAGTTTAGGGTATTGCTCATTGGTCCATACATATAGTGAAAGATAAAGATAAAAGATACAGAGTAAACAAGGCATACAATAAAGAGAACGAACAGTATCTGTTCATATAGTTAATGCGTGCTCGCATACAAAGTAAAGAGTTGTATTTCATATAAATAGTATCTTCATATACAACATACAGAAAGTATTTTATTACTTTTAAAACTAGAACTCACTTAGCAACGCTGAATTTTATACATTTTCAGTTGGTAATTATTGCTGAGGATAGCATGAGGGTGAAGCTACTCGGCGGGAAAAGACGGACATCCATTCGTATGTTATATTGTTTTTGTTTTGTAAAGCAGTTAAACAATTCTTTTGTAATCAGTCAAACAATAGTGTATTGCACAACAACAGTGTTTTGAAAAAAAATGAATGGCTTTTGCTATAATAATTCCGTTGCTTGAGTTTGTATATTTATAACATATAATGTATTAAATGCTGTGGTTGACCAACTGTGAGGTCTCCGGGAACGGGGCCTCACACGCGATCACGTTGAAGTCGATTCAATATACAACTGTTGTTGATAATCAAAATAATTTTGCAGGTAGAATCTAAGGACGATGGTAAACAAAAGCCCTCTGTAAATTTTGTTTAATATAGCGCCGAACATGGATCACGATTAAGTTGCAGGTTGTGAATCAAGATGATGATCGATTGGGTTGATTGAGTGTTTTGTTTGTGAGATTGATGATTCAGAAAGGTTTAGAGGACCGATTAGTTCCTTAGCCTTCTGTTATACCTAATCAATTTTATCAGCTTCAGCTCGAACGGCTTCGTAGTTTAATTCAAGTGCTTCAATTCGAATTAATGAAAATTAAGTAGTTATATGTTCAACTAATTGAGGTGTTATGGTCGCAGTAATCATAGAAACGTTATGGCTTGATAATTACGATCATTTAACCCGAACTGAGTCGAAATCGATTATGGATTTTGAATGAGTTTCTTCGGTTGTGTTTTCATGAGTTAAAGATCAAGTGAATCACAAATAAACCAAGGGTTAAGGTCGAAACGGGTTTACGAAGGGTTTGGGATGGTTTATTTTGGTTGAACCCAATGGTTTGGGGAGGTTTCGGGTTCGCCGGAGCACCACCGGACCGGTAGCTGGAGATGTGGTCGGGAAAGCAGAGTGGGGGGTTGGGTTTGGTTTCAGAAATTTTCAAGTTACAATTTTAGTCCCTGTAGTTTTAGGTCTTTATTATTTTATGCCAAAACTTTTAAAACAAAGTTTTAATAATTATATTTTGAACCCCAGCTTATAACATCCTTGTTTTCAAATTATTTAAAACCCCATTTAAATAAATCACTAGTTTATAAAACTTTTATAGACTTCACATGTATTTGTAAGAATATTAATTATTTATTTTAGTTTGATAATTAAACCCATAAATGAAAATAACACATCATGAATTATAAAACTTATTTTTATAAATTATAAAATATTCTATAAATTATAATAACTGGTTTAAATAGTTTGATAAATAATAAATAATTAGTTTGAAAAATGGTGGATGTTACAAGTATCATTTTAAAAAGAACTAGGTTTATTTCCATGTCGCGCGTTGCGCAACTTATCACTGTTGTTTATTAACGGCTCAGAATAGGCAATCTATAGCGGCTGCAACTCAGAAATACTGCTACGCCAAACAACAGATCCTCTTTTTGTGTCATCATAGCCTTGATGTAATGTAAATAACATTATATTTAATAGTAGTGTCTCAATCGAACTATGAAGACTCACATAAGAAATCACAAACCACACTATTTCCCATATGTCTTAGACGGGTATACACCCAACATCATCCACCCGACCGATTGTCTCCAATATATGAACAACAACCCAACATCATTGGCCTGCCATAAATTATATTTTGAACCCCAGCTGATAACATCCTTGTTTTCAAATTATTTAAAACCCCATTTAAATAAATCACTAGTTTATAAAACTTTTATAGACTTCACATGTATTTGTAAGAATATTAATTATTTATTTTAGTTTGATAATTAAACCCATAAATGAAAATAACAAATCATGAAATTATAAAACTTATTTTTATAAATTATAAAATATTCTATAAATTATAATAACTGGTTTAAATAGTTTGATAAATAATAAATAATTAGTTTGAAAAATGGTGGATGTTACAAGTATCATTTTAAAAAGAACTAGGTTTATTTCCATGTCGCGCGTTGCGCAACTTATCACTGTTGTTTATTAACGGCTCAGAATAGGCAATCTATAGCGGCTGCAACTCAGAAATACTGCTACGCCAAACAACAGATCCCCTTTTTGTGTCATCATAGCCTTGATGTAATGTAAATAACATTATATTTAATAGTAGTGTCTCAATCGAACTATGAAGACTCACATAAGAAATCACAAACCACACTATTTCCCATATGTCTTAGACGGGTATACACCCAACATCATCCACCCGACCGATTGTCTCCAATATATGAACAACAACCCAACATCATTGGCCTGCCATAAATTATATTTTGAACCCCAGCTGATAACATCCTTGTTTTCAAATTATTTAAAACCCCATTTAAATAAATCACTAGTTTATAAAACTTTTATAGACTTCACATTTATTTGTAAGAATATTAATTATTTATTTTAGTTTGATAATTAAACTCATAAATGAAAATAACACATCATGAAATTATAAAACTTATTTTTATAAATTATAAAATATTCTATAAATTATAATAACTGGTTTAAATAGTTTGATAAATAATAAATAATTAGTTTGAAAAATGGTGGATGTTACAAGTATCATTTTAAAAAGAACTAGGTTTATTTCCATGTCGCGCGTTGCGCAACTTATCATTGTTGTTTATTAACGGCTCAGAATAGGCAATCTATAACAGCTGCAACTCAGAAATACTGCTACGCCAAACAACAGATCCCCTTTTTGTGTCATCATAGCCTTGATGTAATGTAAATAACATTATATTTAATAGTAGTGTCTCAATCGAACTATGAAGACTCACATAAGAAATCACAAACCACACTATTTCCCATATGTCTTAGATGGGTATACACCTAACATCATCCACCCGACCGATTGTCTCCAATATATGAACACCAACCCAACATCATTGGCCTGCCATAAATAATCAAGTACAACATCAACCATAGAAGCAAACGAAAACCTTAACAATATAAAGCTACCTATAGTGACAACTTGAATTATGTCTCAGCTGGCCCATACGCACAACATCATCGACCACATCACAGCTTATTAGTACTAGGTAAGCAATCCAACAACGTCTCAAATGAGCAACAGCTCAATATCATAGACAAATCAACAAACAAAAATAACAGGATAGAAAGTTAGAAACCCACATGATCTCATATTAAAAATCATAATCTCAGTAACCAAACTAAAAAACCCTTGAATCTAAAACAAACACCAAATGTTTTAGCAATAACATAAAAAAAAATGCACGGATGAAGCAGCTCATAATCACAAACATAAACCATAATCCTAAAAGTTAGGTTTCAATTGCCTTCAACCTGGAGTTATTGGGGTTCAACCAACTACCAAGGCAACAACTCCAAGGTAGCTCTCTGATAAATCTGGATTCATCATCATTGAACCACTTCCCAAATTAGGCCATGACTCAGATTAGTTACGCCTCATCATCACAACCCTCGATATTGACAGAGGGTAGGCTTTTAAATTGATAAAGAACTACAATGCCGAAACCAAGATGAACCATGGTCCAATATCAAACATATAAATAGTTTCATTTGATTTCACATCTCGGCCCGGATCATTAGTGATCCATCGTCATAGAGATGGGACAAGGTTGCGCAGCCAGGACGTCGACGAATGTCCAAACTAACGGGTTACGACAACCAAACCTCTCCATGACTCTCTCACTAGATCTGATGAGTGCGTAAACGGAGGCCACCTATGGCATACGACCACCACACGTTAACCTATATGTTATTCTCTGTAAATAAAGGTAAATACTAGAGCCTTTTATGGAGAAGATGAAATATGACGGTGGCACAATCACCAACAAAGAAAACAAATGCTAGATACCCGCTTTAAATAAAAGAAAAAAGGAAAACAAAAGTAATGAATCGTTGGTCCAATCACACATATAGACGTATCGGAAGGGTCCAAACCAAAGCACCACTATTTCCTTATAGTAATATAGCACACAGGAAAATGCATCGGTGGAGAAGGTTGAAGACTAACACGTGTAACCAAAATGCCACGTAGAAGATTGCCTGCAATGACAACATCATTCATTGTGTTCTCTTATTAACATATAGGTTAATTACATAGAAAGAATTATGTAATGATGATCACTCCTTCACTACCTTGATTACTAAGATGTTTCATAGTAAAAATAAAAGTTAGTGGATCTTAAGAAGTGGATGTAAGCTCAGTTGGTTTAAAAATATTCGAACCTCTATGAATCTTATGTTTCGCATGATAGATTCCCATTTATCATCAATTTGTTTACTTATTGTTCTAGAACTAGAAGTATTAGACTATATTATTATTATAGAGTTATTAGTATGATCATATGACCCCGGTTAGGTTTTTAGGGTTTTATTATGAACGCTATATAATATAACCAAACCTATTAATATTATAACCTAACCCATTCAAGAACCATTTCACTCTCAAGCATACCATCTGATGATAACTCATCATCTGTGATCACCCATCCTGAATCTCCAACCGCTAAATCATAGTCTTTACCATCTTTTAGCAAATGAAATTAGCAACCCTCATCATACACCTTATGATATCTTCATAAATCAATCTTAATATGTTCAAGACATCTAAGATTTCAAGCTACTAATGCTAAAGATGCTAAAACCCTAATGTCTAGAACATGTTCACTAACTCTAGTTCTTGAAAGGGAAGTAACAAATCAATAACACTATAGAACCATCACTGAATCTCTCATGTATCTCACAGCCAGCAGACAAGATATATGTTCGCCACCTGTTTTTGCTCAAGATTCCAAGCTACTCTAAAAATGTTACACATGATAGCTGCCAAGAGAATTTTGAAGTATCTTAAAGGGAACCTAAGTTGAGATTATCATCCCCTAAAAGCACTGACTTCAATCTCTATGGATATACAAATAATGACTATGGAGGATGTAACATTAACAAGAAATCCACCTTTTGAGAACGCCAATTTATAGGGGGAAGATTGGTTTCATGACAATGAAATAAGTAAACCTGTGTGTTTAAATCAAACTCAACTTAGAGATTTGGAATAACCTACATGAACACCTCTATTCACATTGATAACAACATTGTTATCTCAATCACCAACAAGAATGTTCAACACTCAAATACAAAACACATTGATATCATGTTTGATTTCATTCGTGATTTTGAAGCAAAGAAAATTATTAAATTAGTTAAAGTTCTTACAAATGAACAATATGCATATATTTTTGCAAAAGCATTTGATAAAAAACGGTTTAAAAATCATATATATGGTATTAACATGTGAAGCTTTGAATAATTTATAATCTTCTAGATATTATAAAAATAAAATCTAATAAAAAATTAAGAAAATTTTATTTTCTTGATAACAAAACTATGCATCTGAAGAATTTTATGATTTGATAGATAAAAGTACTTTGGCACTTGTCTTACAAAAGATTCGTTAAGACCCATTTTTATCTTCCGATAAGTAGTGGTTTTGTGTTTCTCCTTGAAAAGATTATTCGATAATCACAAAATCATTTGATTTATATTTAAAGTGATAAAAATTTAATAATAATACTATTATATATTATCCTCGAACTGTAAATCGACTTTTCTTCCCACCATTGCTATCATTTACCTTCAACTGCTACTAAAAACCTTCATCTTCCAAAACTTTAAACTCAAATCTTTCCAAATGGCCATTCAAAATCTAGAATTCCAACCAAATCACAATGTTATTGTTTTAGTTGAACCCATTGGTAATTTAGTATACGACCTTGTGTTTAACTTCCTTCGCAATAGCAACTATGCTTTTGTCATTTCTGTTAAACAAATGATTTATCAAATATTTATCAAATATTCAACAATTCCAAAACACATATTCTATTCAAAGAGAAAAATAAACCAAAGTCCTAACATTTGTTATGCAAGGACTAAAGATGACCATTTCTTGCACTAAGATTCATCAACATCTCAAGCTACATGACGCAAATGGAAAATCTTTCTCGTCCAAAGAACTAGTGAGCATCACATCCAAAGAGATGGGATATGAAGGACCTCTTCCGACGATCACCTTCTGCAAATTAATGGTATATCATAACTGGAGAATAATTCTTCATATCTTTTTACATTGCTTGTCAAACAAGTCTGGTTGATGGGATCAAGTTCTATTGGTTTAGTAGGGGCTATCCATGTACTTGTAAAATAATAGAGTTATAAAATTTTACTTTATCTTTCAAAATCTTTGTAAAAATGTAACTCGTGATAGATTCAAGTTTTCAATGTGCCCAAGATTTATTCAACTGATCTTGAATGAGGAGTTGGGTGATAATCTAAAACTTAAGGATGTATACATGCCTTAGGAACTTTAAACAAAGCCATTTTATAAACTTCCAAGCTACTCTAAAATAATTTTCAAGCAAACTACCCATCTATTTGCAATTTGCTCATATGCTAGAGGTTGCTAAGCCTTAGGGTGGTAGCATAGCTACACCCTCCACTACTGATCCCACACACTCCATATTAAAGCAAAAAATGATTTAAAAGAAGTGAATCCTTACATCATCTACCGAGAAGATGTTGGCTCCTATATCTCCTCTACCAAAGAAAGCAAGTCTGGGTACTCGGGTCACATCTAAACTCAAGGTGCCAACCCCACCAAAACAAAGGTCCAAGAAAAAAAGTTAATCTGCCTTCTTCTAAGTAGACCCACACAAAGCCCACTAGCTCTCAATTAGAGTCCAAACACTCTATCATGACAACACTCTTAGATCTGACCAAGATGAACACTTAGAAGGTGATGGTACAAATATCATTAACTAGGGATATGATTTGAAATATGAGAGGTGCGTCATTGAAAGAAAGAATAGGTTCAAGTCCTTATTTTTTTACTGAATATTAAAGTAATAAATGATATTTATTCCTAAGATAAAGATTGGGAACATAGTTATGGTAGAACCAAGTGAAGACAAAGAAGAGTATGTTCTACATGTAACTCCATTAAGTATTTATGATCATATCACTCATCGGAGTTATGATTTCTCAACCAGTTCCTTCTTTCTTATCTTTGCTACTGCTGGCAAGATTGAAGTCAAAGAAAATAATCTGTTTAGACTATCTTGACACAAAATGAAGATTTAGTGAGTCTGTCTCTTGAAAACCCCTCAAGAGGAAGAGAGGATACATGTGTGAGCTACTGCTGATAAGGATGATTGAAGGTTGAGAAAGGGTTTTGGTAGCATCATATTAGGTGGGATTTTTTAAACCAGAAGAAGAATGAATCTAGGGCTATAAACGAGCTGAGCCGAGTCGAGCCAGGATGGGTTCGAGCTCGAAGCTTATTGAGTCGAGCCGGCTTGAAAATTATAACGAGCTCAAAACATTGGCTCGAGTTCGGCTCGTGAAAAGCTCGAGCCAACTCGATTAATTTTTTAAAAATTTTTCACATTAATTTATATGAAAACACAAAAAATATATATTAGGCTTTTATGCTTTTATATTTTGTTGGGTACTCCGTACTTATGAGAATAAAGATCATTATTTTGAATATAAACAATTTACTATCAGGTTATATATATTTTTAATAAAATACTTAATGTTTGTAGAAAAACTCCATTTTTATTTTTAAGAAAACATTTATAAAATCCTAACATAAAAACAATAATCATAATAATAGTAGTAGTAGTAATAATAATAATAATAATAACTATACTATATATATACATATATTATATGCATCGAGTCACGAGCCGAGCCAACGAACCGAGCCAGGAGCCGAGCTCGAACCGAGCTAACCCTGGCTCGAGTTCATCTCTTTAGAATTCGAGTTGAGCCGAGTCAGCTTGTTTAGATTCGAGCTTTTTTCGAGCCGAGATTTTTTAGAGCTTTTTGCGAGCGATTTTCGGTGAGCTTCGAGCCAAGAACTTTTTGTATGGCCCTAAATGAATCTACTAAAAATCCAACTTCAATACTCACTCGCAACTTCCAGAATCTGCCAAATGCATTACTACAAGTCAGCTTTCGGACCGATGACTACTACACTAGACAAGAATGTTTGTCCCGAATAATATTGATGGCTATAATGTTCTACAGCTGGCGACAATAATGTTCTGCCACTAATAACATTGTACTAAAATTGTTGATTTTTGAAGTATCGATTGTCTATCTATGTTGTACATATGTTATACTGAACCTAGAATAGATGTAAAGTAATTTATTCTAAGTTTCTAGCTTTCTTAGTATAAATATCTCACAATTGTATAATTTTGAGGTTAAATTGTTTAACCATTTGTTATCAGTTGTTACTACTCATTGTAACCAGAAAAGTCATCAAGTGAATCTTTAAAAGAATCTCTTATGTCACTACTTATACTCAAAGTATTTATGTTTGTTAGTAGATAGTTGACTTATATTCTATATTTGTCATCTACCAATCACTAGAAAAGTCTTGTTAATTCATAACACGATCCAAAAATTTTCTTTCATTTGTTCTTGTTGGACCATGGTTCGTTACCATCAAAGAATGTCGTCTGACCACAGTTATCGGCCTTATATTTGAGACACAGTCATATGAAAATGATCGCCGTGTGTCACCCTATTTCTTTTTTACTTTTTCATTGGGATACCGATTAGCTTTGTACTTCCGAGGACATTGAACCAAAACCGAAGGATACCATGGACCACTACAATCCATTTTCATTAACATAGTTAATTTGTTTGTTAAGTTATGGGCATTTAAGTCACTATACAAATCATTTAGTTTGAATCTTCATTTGTATAATGACTTAAATGACTCTAACTTAACACATACAATTAACTAGTATTAAACCCCCCACGTTCTATATGCGTAGGGAGGGAGAGTAAAACCATGTCAAGTAGCACCAATGTCATACTATTATCAGTGATCATTAACACATAAAAAAGCTCATATTAAATAAATAAAAATAAAAAATATAAAACTTAATGAAAAGTAGACATAAAAACATTGAATCATGCACATAAAAAATACAACATTAAAAAGAATAACTAAATGGGTTATTGGATTTTAATAATCTCAAGTTTTATTTATTGGCCAGGATTATTCCCAACTCAATAAATATTTACAGATACTCCAAACTTTGAGTTTATTTTCCTCCGATGATCTCTTACTAACCGAGAGTTAACCTCGTTAGTGTTTTGACGACGTGGACTGTTTTGTGGCCAAAACACTAAACAGAAAGTTGAAATCTATCATCAAGATCATTAATTTGAAACTTCCACACCAAAAAATCCATCAATCTCCACCTTTTGATTTGAACCACCAAACTCGTTGGAGGTAAATTTCAGGTGATAATGGAAGTTAGATAAAGGAAAATAGACCTAACTAATACTAGACGAGACTAGAGTTGAAAAATTACTCGAAGTTGGTCTCATTTCATTAAAAAAACTAACGATCGTTAACTCTCCGTTAGTAAGAGATCGTTGGAGAAAATAAGTTTAAGGTTAGTAATGTCTGTAAACATTTTATGAGTTGGATTAATCCCGCCCAATAAATGAAACTTGAGATTATTAAGATCAAATAACCCTAACTAAATTGATTAAGGACTCGGGCGTTGCGATGGCACTATTAAATAGGAAAAAATAAACGTAAAAATGTTGAACCACACGCATATTTTACGACAACCTAACTCGTAAAATTGGTTCGAAAAGTAAAACACAAAATTTATAAAAGATGAAAAGTGTACGGAACCAAAGTTGAAAGTGAAAAGTTTTAAAGATTATATTGTAAAAGTATTATGGTTAAATGTAAAAGTAATTAATGATAAAAAAAGTATGTACAACCCATTAAAGACAAGGTACAAACCTTAATGCGTACAAAAGTTATTTACTAGTAATATATATAATTAAGTTAATAAAAATAGATAAAAATTAAAACTTTTAAATAGTCAAGGATCTAAAAATGAAACAAAAAACCTTTTAAAATGAAAATGACAAAACTTACCGAAACTTAGAAATGAAAATGACTTTTAACTCTAGAAATAAACTGATATTAGTTTGAACATAATTTCTTATAAAATAAAATAATATGCATATTTAGAATATCGAAGCATCAATATGTAAAAGAAATAAATTAATTTTGTTAACGGGTAATGTTCTTTTAAACATGCAAACACATCCTTCGCGTTTAGGTTTGTGTGTGTGACATGTTTTTTTAGGTATATGTCATATTTGGGTTCGTGTAAAATATTATGTTTGTATCAAGTTTGAACCATCAACCCGTAAACAAGACCCATTTAACAAGAGCGCTTAGCTAGGATCTTGTCGTTAGTAATCCCCAATCCCCGTGACAATGTGTTCACTTCTGGAAAATAGTTTTGTTTCAAAAGTTTCTTAGGGTTGGCATAACAGATAAGACATGACACGATAAAAAACGAACATGATAAGACACGAACACAACACAATAACTAATGGTGTAATTTCTCCGGACATGAACATGAACCTATTTAGAAACATGTTACATGATAAGACCTATTAAGAGACGCGATAAAAACTACACGTTTAGTGAAACAAAAATTAACTGATAGCTTGCTTGGCATGAAGGTTGAAATAGGAGATTCTAATACGAAAACAAAGGTAGAAAGCGAACCAGGAAACGCGAAACTGCTCAACTCAAGTGAGCTGCAATCAAAGTCCTGAATAATACATAATCTTTAACATGATAATACTTAACATATTTGAGAAAAAGATCAATAAAATGTCTATTTTAACCGATAACATAGTTTAAAGAGCTAACATATAGACTACGAAGAGGCCTCAAGCAAAGGTTGGAGACTCGGTTAGTGGTACTGTGGTAGTCGTATTCGATTGAAGCGGTTGGGAAAAGGATAAGGTTTTTAAATTGAACGTGAAAAATTATGACATATATCATTAATATATACTATATTAATAAGCTAAAAATATAAACAAGTTTAAACAGGTGCGTTAACATGTTAACATGTGTTTGATCTGTTAAGAAACAAGTTTTATCGTGTCTTTAATGTGTCGACTCGTTAATGACACGAAACATGTTAAACTCAAACACGAAACCAGTTAAGCTGAAACATGAAACGTATTAACATCGTATAGTGTCGTGTTAACATGTCCGTGTCAGAATTTGCCAGCCTTGAAGCTTCTAACATTGCTATGAGAATTAACAATTGGTGTCGGTTAACAACCTTATCCCCTTGGGCCTTGACAGAGATGCCACTAGAGTTTTCTTAATGGTATGGGCTTATTTGTTGAGCCGATACATAAAGCTCAATCTCCATGTAAACTGCTCCATTTTCGATAAGTAGCCCAAAGAGGTACAAATCGGGTTGACATCGATCAGAATCCGGTTTGGGTTGGATCAACAAAAGTCATAACCATTTCTTAAAACCGATTTGAGTTGAAGCAGGTGGGTGAGTGGAAGGATCGGGTTTATATAAGTTTGAAACTAGACTAAAGCTGGTTTGGTTTAGGTTTTACCTAGTTTTGAAACCAGTTTTTCCAAATAGGGTTAAGAACTGATCTTAAGCCTACGGGATGGAACCGCTTGGAAGGAAACCGGTTTGGCTACCAGGTTGGGTTGGTGTACCGGTGATGCGTGTAAAGTATGTATGTGTGTGTATATATATATATGATATGAAAATTCACACAATTTGTCTTAATTTTATTGAGACGATTATTACCTTTATACTAACTACACACAATAGGCAAGTGCACCTATCGTATAGTAGTATAGCTTGAGGTAAGAACCGAATATCGATCCGTGAACACAATAGCTCCCGATACTAAATCATTGTCACTATTTAACCGATCGATTGAGTTTGGATTTGTGAATATTATAATTAACAAAAACGATTAGCGATTGAAACTAATAAATTAAGAAAGTAAAGACGAAGATACACAATCAATTAATGTGAATCCAAGGATCGCAATCAGGAATTATTAATGGTAGATTTGAATCGAGTTAATGATTGCGGAATGATAACTAATCGTTGCTTAATTGTTTAATTTTAAAAATCAATGACAATGAATATTAGTGCTCAAGAACAGAATGATATCAACAGAATAAATCAAGGAACAAGATTTAATTCAAAAGTATTTCATTACAACTTATTAATGATTACAGATGAACCAATAATGAATACTATAAACAACAATTTCTTTGAACCTGTTGATGTTTTTGATGTATGAATATGACGGTTGTTAGGATTTTGTGATTGATTGTGTGGATTGATGTGATGTTTGGTGTTTACCGTCTATTGCCCACTTTGATATGAAACCTAGGACTCATATTTATAGACATGCGTGTTTCTATTAAGGAAACAACAAATCTTCTGGAGTCCATGATTGACTTGTTGACTTAGTGACTTGAATTACTTCTATCATTCAAGTACAAGTTTTTGGTCTTCCGCGACTACTTTGTCTTCCGCAACTACTTTTGTGTTCCGCAGGAGTTTGCTCTTTCGTAGAAGTCTTCACTTGAATTTCTCAAATATCTCCATGTGAAATATTCATCAATGGGTCTGGTCTTGGTCTCATTTGTACTGTTGTTCATCCGTAGAATATATTCGAATGAGTGTCTTGTAAGAAAGACATCTACGGAAGAACAAAAATGTTCATCCGTAGATGCTTTTTACACTTAGTCAATTTCAAAATTAACCAAGTATAATGTTTGAATCCTGCAATCATACACATCAACACATATATGGGTTAACCTATATATACATAATGCATATATGATAATAATAAATTACAAATATTCATTACAAGTATTGCTTAAAAGTTCTAAGTCTATACAAAATGATCTAGACCTATTGCTTCTAGATCTTACAATACTCCCCCTTAGGCTTAGCAACTTTTGGATTAGCTCTTCAGGCTTGAAAGCTCTTTGACTCTTGCTATGATTTTGTTGTAGAAGAAGGACACAACAATATTTTGATCACCATACTTATATTTTGATCATCTTTAGTGTTTCAAAACTTAATCTCAATACATCTTCTTTAGTAGAAAGTGTTTCCACTACACTCTGATTATGTACAGCTTATCTTCTTCTGAGTTTTTTAGTTTTGATACTTCCTTGATGTTAGATCCTCTTAACAACCCAGCCTCATATATTCTTTTCTTGTATGCCTTAGCATGAAGTTTATCTATTACTTGAATCATGTGAATATATAGGCTGTTGGACCAAAAGAACCAATGAGCTGGATCAGAAAAACCTTTAAGTCCCACAGATGTCACAACAACTGCTGAAGTCCACAAGAGCTGAAGACAAAGTCTGAAGACACAAGAGCTGAAGACAAAGTCTGAAGACACAAGTGCTGAAGACAAAGTCTGAAGACACAAGTGCTGAAGACAAAGTCTGAACACAAGTGCTGAAGACAAAGTTTGAAGACAAGTGCTGAAGACAAGTACTGAAGACCAAGTATCAAACGTTGTCACAACAGCTGAAGAGGTCTTCTTCAGTAGTTGTGACGGTTTTCTTTCAGTAGTTTTATATTTTTCTTTCAGTAGTTTTGTAATCAGTAGTTTAGTTTCAGTAGTTTAGCATCAGTAGTTTTATGTTTTGTACTTAGCACTCTGATATGTTCTCAGTAGTTGTGAACATTTCAGTAGTTTGTTAATGTCACACCCCAACCTTGACGGCGGAAACGTCGAGGAGTGAGAGTTAAGATCGTTCACAGCCACATAACGCTATTAAATAATCCAAATATAATTTAAACATAAGTTTCATTATCACATTACAACATAAGTTTCAAAGAAAAATAAAAGCATAACATAGAATGTAACAAATCATTCTATTTTTTTATTAATCTAGGTCCAATCCTAGATTGTGCAAGCTTCAATGTGTAGGAATCAAACTGGGCGTTTCCTGAAACATGTTAAAAATAAAAGGTCAACACAAAAAATGTTGGTGAGCATTCCATAGTTTTCAATACATAAGTATATAAAAGATGGCAAATCAAGTCATAAGTTAGTGAATATAGTGATTAGGGATGCTATGGTCCATGCAACAATCAAACCTTGACAATATTTTACAAGTCTCAACGTTAAAGTATATACGATCAGCTAAGTGTACTTGGATCAACCAAGCAGGCTTGTCTTACCCATAGATCTATGACTTCGCTGGGCTAGCAATAGTTAATGATTGTACATATAACGCCATAACATGGTAATCACGAAAGTTCAACTAACCACAACTTTTACAAGATGAATTGCCATAGGTTTACAAGTCTCAAATAAGTCTACGAGTGCAATAGTATAAGTTAACATGTTTCACCCCAAAGTGTGAAAATAGGAAAAAGGGGTATAGAATACTCACATGACCAAATAATATATATTTGGTGATTAGTAAAAAATAATAACAAGCAACGTTCAACGTAGATCTTCACAACGCACCTAAAACAAGTAATATATTTACAAGGTTACAATTTAATATAATTAATAGTTAAACGGGACAAGGGTTCCAAATTGGTATTTTGTGGGTTTTTAAATGACGTTAATTAGAGGGATTATATATATGCTTAAGAGCAAGATGTCATGAATTCAACTTTAAGGAAAATAAATCTTTTATAACAATTTGTGAAAGTTAATTATAAAATGCATAATTCTATAATTGACGTATTTAAATCCTTAATTGTATGATATTTAAATAATAATTACATGATTTAGCAATATTATAAAAAGTCTATTCCTATAAAATAGCTTTGTTAAATTTTATTTTATATAAAAAAAAAATTGTTAAGGTGTTTAAGTGATAAATTGGTAGAAAAAAATAGTAGGATAGCTTTAAGAATAATCAAGGTTTACAAAAACTCTTTTTATAATTTTTAGAAATTTTTATATATATTTTTTTAAAGGCTGAAAAGCCAAAACAAATGAATTGGAGGTCGCCGGGTTCGAACCCGGGACCTCTAATTCGGGATGTAAGTGGGGAACCAGTGAACCAAGGCATCCAGCCGCGTTTAAAACTCCGCCTTAAAAAACTAAATACAATAAACACAGAAATCCCCAATTTCCTTAGAACCCTAGATTGATCAAACCCAAAATCAAAGACCGAAACGATATTGTTTTCGCGAATGATCATGGGGCTTTGATTCCCCATGTGATTACGAGTCTACGGACACAATTAATTACCCGATTCGATGTTTAAGCAGACAAGAACACTTGCAGACGAGTTGCGACCGAGGCTTGAATCCGTTCAAGGTGCAATTGCTGATATAAACCAAATTAAACTTGTGTGAATCTTCGAGTGATGCTCACGGTTCTAAGCCCTCAACTAATTAGAAGTTAAACGTTCGAAGACTGGAGTTCGGTCTGCCTCAATTTCGCGATGGGATAGGGTTCTATGTGCGATGATTTCAGGTGTTTAGACTGAAATTGTACATAGGAATCGAGTAGAAACGGTTAAATGATTGTGTGGGTTCAATTAATTTGGTTATTATTGATCTTTAATGCACAAACGGTCCGATGATTGAAAGCAAGTTTAATGGAAATACTTCAAACCTGAAACCGAAGCTTTAACTCGATTAAACCCGATTATTACACACCTCTAGAGTCGAATCATGCCCATGAATCGATTGGAAACGGTTTTAGGTTCGTAAATTGGCGTTTTAAAGGGGTTTTAGGGCTGCCGGAGTTCACGGGAATGGCCGGCGGTGGCCGGAGTCGGTCACCGGTTTTACGGGGGAAACAATTTGATTTTTTTTTTCGAAAATTACACATATAGCCCCTCAAGTTACAAATGTTTATCATTTTATGTAAAAACTCTCATATTAAGTTCTAAAATGGCAAAACACCCCCTCAACTTATTACTTCAAGTTTTAACATTTTTAAGTTTAATGATTTTTTTTTATTATAAATTATTATTATTATAGTTATCATTTATTGTTGTTATTATTATTATATTATTTTTATTATTAGCGTTGATATTATTTTTATTATAAATATTATTTACCATAATTCTTATGTTCAAAACAATAGATAAACTATAATCTTTTATATTAAAGGATTAAGAATAGATCACACAACTCCCACAAGTTTCATGAAAAGGCATTAATAGTCCCTACAGAATAAACGAGATTAACTATTAGTTAACCAAAAATACAAGATGTTACAGTTAAGTTTTAGTTATTTTTGTAATAAATCTGCCAGATGTCACTATCCCGTGATATCAGCAGTGATTGCACTCTATATAAGGAGTGTCAACCTAGTTGTAATCGGTGAATGATTGAACAGAAACATTTGATATAATTGAAACAATCCTTTTCACAGAAATATATTCTCTCGTTACAACCGTATTTGCTCTTAATGCATACGAATATCAAATTCTTGCTATAATTTGTCTAATTCTTGATCTTATTCCGCTGCGTTACACTCCAATCCATCAAACTTGCGATCACTGATCCTGTCAAATGGTATCAGAGCAGGTTAATCATTGATCGATCTAATAATTGATCATTGAAACTGCTATCCAAGATCCAAGTTTGATTGAATTAGCATTTTTGCAAGAAACGGTTATAGAGATTGAATTTTCTGTGTTTTTGGTCATTCATCCAGAGATTTATTCTTGGTTTTCATTGAGTCTGTTGTGGTCTGTGTAAAATATTTTAAAAGCTTGAATTAAATTGTATTTGGACCTAAAATGACTACTCCTTCCAATGATCCTCACAATATTGGTTCCTCAACCAAGCCTCCAATGCGGGTTAGGAGTGAGTATAACATATGGCAACGACGAATGCTCCATCACCTGTCTGTTAACAGCTCAGGTTGTTGGACATCAGTGGTACATGGTCCACACAAGCCTATGGTGAATAACCCGAAAACCAATCAAATGGTTCCGAAGAGGAGGGAGCAATACTCAGATGAGGATAAGAAATTGTTTGAGATTGATGCAAAAGCCCATGGAATTCTGGCCATGGCACTGCCCAATGAAATCTATTCTGGGCTAATGCATTATGAAACTGCCCATAACCTCTGGAATGCCTTGAAAGAACAATTTGGAGGAACAGATGAGGTCTTGGCAAATAATAGAGAAATCCTTGCCTAACAATATGAGACATTCTCTCATAGGAAGGGTGAGAAACTGACTCAACAGTTTGAGCGGTTCTCTTGTTTGATCTCTGAATTAAAAATGGTCAAACATGAGTACACCAATAGCCAGATGAATAACAGATTTCTGAGATCACTGCCTGAGAGATGGGACACATATGCTATTGTCCTACGCTCCAGTGCAAATTTGGACAAACTATCTCTCACCCAACTCCATGGGAAATTGCTCACATTTGAGAGAGAGATAGAACAGAAATGAAAACTGTCATCATCTGGAAAGCTCACTAATGATTTTGCACCAGGAAACACTGTCTTGGTAAGTCATGAGTCAGAGTATGCAGGATCAGAATGCCACTATGATGAGCATATTGATTTCACCTCAAACAATTCTAATCATGCCTTTGTGAGCGTTGATTGTCATTCTGGTAATAATAGTGACAATCTATGCTTTATCATGGATGATTTGAAGGGCATTGCTGATGATGATTTAGAAGAGATGGATATCTTGAGTCAAATGGCCTTGATCAATATCAGATCTCAGAAATTCTACAAGATTACTGGCAGGAAATTTCCTGGACTCTCTGACAAAACCAAAGTCGGTTTTGACAAGAGCAAGTTGAAGTGTCACAAATGCCACAGGCTTGGACACTTTGCAAGAGAGTGTAGATCAACTGGATCTAACACCTCTGCACCCTTTTTGACTTTTCCAAATAACAATTCACAATCCAAGGGCAACATTCTGCTGGTTCTAGTCATTCATCACACCCTCAATCTCCTGCATATTTTGTTCCTCAGGGTCAAATGCCATATCCTTATCCCTGCTATTATATGCCACAGTCAAATCTAGTTCAAGCTCCTATAGTACCACAACCTCATGCACTACCAGAACCTCAACCATCTCCATCTCAATCACAACCTCATCACAGCTTTTTCACACCTGGAGTCGTTGACTGGAGTAGCTTACCTGATAACTTGTCTGGTCACACTGAGCAATACTATGCTGGTGCTAGTCAACATGGTGGTGAACACCCTTTTGGAAATCTTGCTCTCATGGCCCTGGAGTCTATTGAGGGTTCCTGCTCAAATGCATCATCTTCATAGGTAACTCAGGTATCTTCAGAGGCTAAAGCCAAGTTATGTTCTGAATCATGCATAGCTGCCTTTGTCTCTATTAGAGAGGCAAATGTAGCATTAATAAATCAAAAACTTGAGTTTGAGAAAACCATTTTCAAAAGAAAAGCTGAGTATGAATCTGCTCTTAACAGTAAAAGTGATGAGATTTATAAGCTTAAATGCCAACTAAATGATGAAAAGGCCAAGCTAGAGGTTATTCTGGAAGACCACAGGAGTCTCAAAGAAAAACTTGCAGTGACCCAAGTTGAGTGTGACCGCTGGGTCTCATCATGCAAGGGATTTGAAATGCTTCTTAGCAAGCAAACTGCTTCAAATGTGAAGTTTGGTATTGGTTACAACCATACTGCTCCACCAACAGACTTTACTCCTAACTCCATAGTTAAGTCTAGAAGTGAAAGCAATCTCCAAACCACATTATCGTGTGAATCATTCTCCAAAGATAATCTAAGATCAGAGAATGAAACTAGTGTTAAGATCTCAGCAAATAAATTGACTGATGGTCTAACTACTGAGACTTATATGAAGCTGAGTACTTCAGATGTTGTTCCTCAATGTACCCCAAGTACTGAAAGAGACCCAACATCTAAAAAGCATTTCAAATCAGTTGAAATACAAGGACTAACAACTGCTGAGGAATCCATCAAACGGTCTATTAGGACGGAAGGAAAACAGTTGAATTACCAGTCTTCAGCTGTTACAAATCCTTTAGTACCTATTACTGATAGGAGGAAAGTACTGAAGATCACACCTTCAGCAGTTTCCACTTCAGTAGTAGAGATGTTCAAGATGAAGAAGAAACCATGTGAAATATGTGGTTTGTTCAATCATCTTACAGATGATTGTTGGTACAAAAGAGGATCCAAACTCAAACATAAAGAGGAAATTAAAGAAAAAATGGTTAAAATGAAAACTGAGTTTAAAGCCACATTTGTACCAGCAACATCAAATCCTGTAACCTTTAAGTCCAAAAAGAAATCCAAAAGGAAGGGGTTAAACAGGTAACAGCTGAGATTGCTCAAAAGAAGAAGGTGCAACATAGGAACTTATCAAACTCCAATGCCAATGTGTCTGGAGAGCTGAAAGCTTTATCACAAAATCAGACATAGCTGGTTATGATGGTTCAACATCTATTGGGAAGAGTTAACCAATTAGATGTTTCTATGTTGAAACCACAGAAAAGGAGGTCCAAGCCAAAGGATTCCTCTTCTTCACCATCTTCTTCCTCTCAGGCTGTTGTTTCCAACAAACCTGTTAGTTTAACATCTGTTGATGAGAACAGGCCCAAAACCAAAAAGGTTGGGTCTCCAAAGCTAACTATTTTCTTATGATTTTGCAGGGTTCTTCAGCATGCCAAAGAAGTGACATGATCAGTGATCTCAAGTTTGATGGATTAGAGTGTAACACAGCGGAATAAGAACAAGAATTAGACAAATTATAGCAAGAATTTGATATTCGTATGCATTAAGAACAAATACGGTTGTAACAAGAGAATATATTTCTGTGAAAAGGAATGTTTCAATAATATCAAATGTTTCTGCTCAATCATTCGCAAATTACAATTAGGTTGACACTCCTTATATAGAGTGCTATCACTGCTGATATCACGGGATAGTGACATCTGGCAGATTTGTTACAAAAATAACTAAAACTTAACAAACTAGTGAAATGTTCACAACTACTAAGAACATATCAGAGTGCTAAGTATAAAACATAAAACTACTGATACGAAACTACTGAAACTACAACGACTGAAGAACAAGCTCTTCAGTCGTTTTACAAAACTACTGAAAAGAAAAACATAAAACTACTGAAAGAAAAATCGTCACAACTACTGAAGAAGACCTCTTCAGTTGTTGTGACAATGACTGATACTTGGTCTTCAGCACTTGTCTTCAGACTTTGTCTTCAGCACTTGTGTCTTCAGACTTTGTCTTCAGCACTTGTGTCTTCAGACTTTGTCTTCAGCACTTGTGTCTTCAGACTTTGTCTTCAGCACTTGTGTTCAGACTTTGTCTTCAGCACTTGTCTTCAGACTTTGTCTTCAGCACTTGTCTTCAGCTGTTGTGGACTTCAGCAGTTGTTGTGACGTCTGTGGGACTTAAGGTTTTTCTGATCCGGCTCATTGGTTCTTTTGGTCCAACAAGAAGCATCTGGTATGTGGACAGTGGAGGATCCATGCACATGACTGGGAGCAGCTCTCTTCTTCATGATTACTCTCAAGGAAAGAAGGATTTGTCTCATTTGGAAATGATGCTAAAGGGTACATCATTGGAAATGGATTTTTGTCTAATGGAGATATTAGATTTGATGATGTCAACCATGTGGAGAATCTCAAATACAATCTGTTGAGTGTCAGTCAGATGTGTGACAAAGGACATGTTTCTCTTTTCACAAGCCAGAACTGTAGGATTCTGTCTTCCAAGGTTCTGAGCCTGATTGACAAAGTACTGGATGATAATACTCTCCTGAAGGCCAACAGGATAGGAAGAGTATATGCCTTGGATCTGTCAAAGAAAATTGAGTTAAGAGGCCATCCATGCTTGTTCTCCAAGGCCTCTCTCCAAGAATCTAAACTGTGGCATAGAAGGCTGGGTCATGTTAATCTCAAAAACATGAATCAGCTGATCCACAAGAGTTTCGTGAGAGGTCTTCCAATAAAGGAGTTCAATTGTGATGAAATCTACACTACATGCTTAAAAGGGAAACAACATAAAGTTTCATTCCCACCCATAGAAGAATCCAAGTCTAATGCCTGCTTACAACTACTGCACATGGATCTTTTTGGTCCTGTGAAGGTAATGAGTATGGCAAACAAGAAATACTATCTGGTAATTGTGGATGATTACTCTAGATATGTATGGACCTTCTTCTTGCATTCAAAGGATGAGGCTGCTCAGTCCATTATGAACTTTGTGTTACATGTTGAGAAGCAGTATTCCCTACCAGTTAAGTGTGTGAGGAGTGACAATGGTACTGAATTCAGAAACCACACTCTTGATGAGTTTTACTTGTCAAAGGGAATCAAGAGGCAGTATAGCATCCCAAGGACTCCAGAGCAAAATGGAGTAGTGGAGAGAAAGAACATGACTCTCATTGAAGCTGCAAGGTCCATGTTGGCTGATTCTAGTCTGCCACTGACTTTTTGGGCTGAAGCTGTCAATACAACTTGCTATGTACAGAATAGAGTTCTAGTAAATCAGAGGTTGATGAAGACTCCATATGAAGCACTTCATCATTTGGCCCCTTTGATTTCATTCTTTAGAGCATTTGGGTGTCCCTGTTACATTCTTAACACAAAGGATCAACTCCAAAAGTTTGATTCTAAGGTGGATGCAGGGTATTTTGTTGGGTATTCATCCACTTGCAAGGCTTACAGAGTATTCAACTTTTGGACAAAGATAGTTGAAGAAACCTTGCATGTGAAGTTCAATGAATCCCCTAAGGATACAATTTCACAAAACCCTGTGGAGTGGTTTGATCTGGACATTCTGCAATATGTTCCTTATCAACCACCTGCTGTTGCAGATCATATGAATCCATCATCTTCTGTAGCTAGTCATCCATCTGGTGTTACTGATGATGATGATGATATTAGTAATCACCTTTTCAAGTTTAGTGATCAACTGCCTGATTCAACTAGACCTGATGTTCCTGTAGCTTTAGCAGCACAATCCACAACAAATGCTGATGAGATTTCTACAACTTCAACTTCCTTTGAATTACGATCTGCTGATTGGTTTCAAGGAAATGCTTCACCATCACCATCTGTTGCTGTTGAGCCTGCTACAAACACTTGCACAGATCTTATTGTGTACCAAGATCTGAAGAATCACCCTATGTCTCAAATCATTGGTGATATCAATGCTGGCGTTTGAACAAGAAGTCAATTGTCAAATTTTTGCTTCTATGCTCTCTTCATTAGTCAGCATGAGCCAAAGAACTATCACATTGCTTTAAGGGACAATGGATGGGTTGAAGCCATGCAGCTTGAGCTTCTTCAGTTCAAGAAACAGCAAGTGTGGGAACTGGTTCCTCTACCTCCAGGTAAGTGTGCAATAGGCACTAAATGGGTGTTTAGGAACAAAACTGATGAAAATGGGCTTATTGTTAAGAACAAGCCAGACTGGTTGTACAGGGGTTTTCACAAGAGGAAGGTATTGATTATAATGAAACCTTTGCCCCTGTAGCCAGACTGGAAGCAATTCGATTGTTTTTAGCTTATGCTGCTTATCACAACCTTAAAGTTTTTCAAATGGATGTCAAAAGTGCATTTTTGTATGGGAAAATTAAAAAGAGTTTATGTATGTCAACCACCAGGTTTTGAGGACAATAAACATCCTAATTGGGTGTACAAGCTTGATAAGGCTCTTTATGGGTTGAAACAAGGTCCTAGAGCCTAGTATGAGACATTATCTAACTTTCTTCTACAAAATAATTTCACTAGAGGCTCCATAGATAAAACTTTATTTATTAAGAAGGTGGATCAGCATAAGCTACTTGTTCAAATTTATGTAGATGATATTATTTTTGCATCCTCTGATCCACAGTTGTGTGATGCCTTTACAAAGTTGATGCAACAGAAGTTTGAAATGAGTGCCATGGGAGAATTACAGTTCTTTCTGGGTTTGCAAATCAAACAAAAGGCTGATGGAATTTTCATTCATCAGTCCAAATACCCAAAAGATCTTTTGGAAAAGTTTGATTTACAAAATTGTAAGCCCTGTTCTACTCCCATGTGCAACACCACACAACTGGATACAAATCAGAAAGGTAAAGTGGTTGATGAAACACTTTACAGATGTATGATTGGGTCCTTGATGTACTTAACAGCTTCTAGACCAGATATTATGTTTGCTACATGTGTTTGTGCTAGATTTCAGGCTGCACCTAAGGAGTCTCATTTGATTGCAGTCAAGAGGATCTTTAGATATCTGCAAGGCACTCCATCTCTAGGATTATGGTATTCTACTAGACATTCTGGTAAATTAGTTGCTTTTTCTGACAGTGACTATGCAGGGTGTCAGTTGACAAGAAAGTCCACTTCTGGAGGATGCCAATTCTTAGGCAACTGCTTGATTTCTTGGCAGAGTAAGAAGCAGACCTCAGTTGCTACATCAACTGCTGAAGCAGAGTACATTGCTGCTGCAAGCTGTACATCTCAGGTACTCTGGCTTCAAAACCAATTATTGGATTATGGCATAACAGAGACTAAGACCCCACTGTTAATGGACAACTCTTCAGCTCTTTGTATTGTCAAGAATCCTGTCCAGCACTCTAGGACTAAACATATTGAAATCAGACACCATTTTATTAGAGATTGTTTTGAAAAAGGTCTGATTGATCCAAAATTTGTTCCTAGTGCTGATGAGCTTGCAGACATTTTCACTAAGCCCTTGGATAGCACAACTTTTCAAAACCTGGTGCTAAGGCTTGGTATGCTGCAGCTAGAATAAGTGACAACTACTGATGATCTCAGCTCACAAGTACTGATGATCATTAGTTTATTGTTGTCATATATAAGTACTGAAGTTATCCTCCCTTCAGAAGTTTTTAAAACTACTGGAGCTTAAGTAACTTCTCAGTACTCAAGTACTTTATTTATTACAACAGCTGATGTAGTTACAACAGCTGATGTAGTCACAACAGCTGATGTAGCTACAACTACTGATGTCAGAAATGCAGATAAGTACTGATGACCAATGAAACGTTTGAAACTCAGACATAAGTCTGATGAGTAAGTGTGGAGGTCAGACTGAAACAACTGAAAAGCTATGAATTGACGAAAACAGCTGATGAGAAATTTCTCTTCAGTCGTTTATACAACTACTGTTTCATTAAAACAACTGAAGCCAAAACTATGTCTTCAGTAGTTTACAACTACTGACGACTAACACCAAGTATTCAGCTGTTTACAACACCTGACGTCAAAACCACTGTCTTCAGTAGTTTCATAACTACTGAAGAATAACACCAAGACGTCAGCTGTTACAATGTCTGAAAATTTAAACCACGTCATCAGTTGTTTTAAAACTACTGATGACAGCACTTATCTTCTCAGACGTTTTCACCCCCACCATATAAATACCTGCTTCTCCTTCAAACGTTTCATTAGCCGTTATTTTCTGACCTTCTCTCTCTCAACATGGCAACCATGAGTCTAAACCACGACATAACTGTGTTGCATACCTTACCAAGTCGGCTTTCTGGAACAAATTTGATAATGCCATTGACCTAATGGTGGATTCCCCATATCGCACAGCCTTTCTCTTGAATCCGACCATCTACCCTGAATCTCTCAGTCAATTCTGGTCAAATGTTTTTGTCCATACTGATGAGTCTACCGGCCAAATCTTTGTTCGGTCCCTCGTCAACCAGAAACCAGTGGTTGTTACAGCCGACATCATTCGTCAGGCATTACACTTACACGACTCCACCACTGTGACTGAATACCCAAAGGGCACAACGGATATGTCCTTTATAAATAATGGGTATGAAGGTGATCTTTGAGCTACAACTATTCTGAAGAAACATTTCCATGATGCTGAAAGACTTATCTTTCACATGGTAAATGTATGCCTAGCTTCAAAGACATCCTCTTGGGATCAAATGTCATCCCAATGGCAACAGGTATTGTATTCTATTCTAGACCACCAACCGCTAAATTTTTCTGAAATCGTGTTTCTAGAAATAAAGAACTTGGCTCAGAAACCTGCGGCAAACCGCTGGCTGTTATATCCTAGGTTTTTGATGGCCATTATTTTAAATGAATTAAAATCTGATGGCCTTGTTGGCCTTGGAGTCCCTGCACCAGCTGTTTTGGCTGAGGTATACTCCAGGCACAACTCAGAACCCACTCTCAAAGAAGCTGCCCGAATGCTAAAACCCAAGCAGAGGGAACCCACAGCTTCCACCACCAGATCCAGAGTCCCCACCAAACCAAAAACCAAATGCCCCAAAACAGCTATTCAGGGAGATGAGTCCCCTGAAGATGCTTCTGTACGACCAAGGCAGGATATACTTGCTGGCTTAAACCCCCCAGCAGTATCAGAGACTCTACCAGCTACCACCGCACATGCATCCTCTCAAAAGGATCCTGATGCAACCTTAAAAGGGGACACCACACTGCTGAGACCTGTCTCACTTGAGAAGGTCCTCATTGAAGAGCATTCCTCTCCCCGAATGCAATCTGCTTCTATCCCCTCTCCCCATGCAAATGCCCCCCAAAGTCCAACCATTATAATTGCAAACGTGCTGACTCAGCTGCATGCCTCTCCTCCACCCCAACAAACACCAACAAATGGGAGAACCACAGTAATTGAGGAAGAGGATCAACATGCTTCAAACAACCCACAACACCAGGGTTAACTGTTCTATCTCCTAGTGTGATATGCAGATACGAACATCTGGTGAGGCTGCCACCTCTTCTGAATCAGCACATGATCAGACTGAGGCTGGTAACATAGCTAAGACCTCACCAGAGGCAACAGCTGATGAAGGACAAAGTCCTGAGGCTAGAAGTCCCCAGTTCCAAGACAAAGGGGCACATGCTACATCTGGTCCACACCCAGTGCATGTACATACTGCTACAAGCAGGAGGTCAGGTGATTCAGCATCTGCTGATGATGACTTGGGCTTCTTTTATGATGTTCTTGCCCAGAACATAATCCTAGAGGAGGAAGTCAGTAGGCTGACCATCTGCCACCACATCAACCCAACAGATGGCACCTTTCTCTGAAGGTCACTTAAACACACAGCCACTCAAAGAAACTTAGCCACCTGCCTCTGTTTCTGGCACCATTTCTCAGGACCAAAACCCCCCTGAGCAAATGGATGCTATCCCTCAAAATCCCCTATCTCTCATCACACCGCAGATAACTGAACTTGTCATTAAAACTGTTGATGAGAGACTTTCTTCTGTCTTACAACCTATAGTGGAGGATGTACTGAGCCAAAAACTTTCTGCTGCTCAAACCCTTAAAACCAATGCACCCAAAAAGGGGAGAGTACAACAGTGAAAGAAAAGAAAAGAAAAAGAACTGAGGATGAGAAGGCACAAGAGAAAACCAAGGAGTTGGAGAAGGAAAAGGAACAACAACTGATCACTTACAAAAGAAAGAAAAGTGATGGTGATCAAAAGAATGCTGAAGAAAAATCCTTGGAAGAGCTGATAAAAGATGCAGATGAAGCACACAGCCGATCCATGGACAAAATCATTGAGCAACTCTTCAAGCAAGACTTTGATACAGCCAAACTAGACAGTGAGATCAGGAGGTTGGAAGTAAGTGAAATCCAAAACAGATGGGCTGGGTACAGTGTGCTGGAGAAAGAGAGATTGGAGATCATGATTTGATTCATAGCCAAATACTTAGGAAGATCACTCATGGAGATTCGTTCATGGACCAGAGACAGCATTCTGGCTATAGCCACTAGAATCTGTTTGTCTGAGCAATTTCATAAGGGGATAATTATTAAAGCACTTGATAAGGCTGGAGCTGGGAAAAGGCTTGAAATGGCAAAACTCACAAAAGCCAAACTTACAACCAAAATGCTTGAACAACCTTCCCAATCACCCACTCAAAAACAGCCTACCCCTCAAATCTCCAAACCAATCTCAAAACTCAAATTCAAACAACCTCAACCCTCAAAACCAATTCCTTTACCACAAAAACCAACCCAACCATCATCCAGTGATGCACCTAGAAGGAGGAGAAGGGTGCTGAGGATAGAAGAAGATGAAGAAGAAGAAGATGAAGATGATAGTCTGCCACTCTCTGCTGTTCTAAGGCTACCAGAACCCAGGAGTCAACTCATGATCACACCTGACTCAAAAAGGGAAATGGTTAGAGTCAAAATAGAAGATGAAGAACAGCAGAAGCAGCATGATGAGCAACTACTGAAGATGGTTGACAAGGAATTTCCCCAGTCATCATCTATACAAGCCATTAAAGGGCATGCTCAGAGGCTGTACACTCTCAGACACACATTTCAGTATCAAAAAGAGAGAGTGAGAGTATGGCCAGACCCCAAGGTGAGCTCTAGAATCCAAAAAGATCCATTCCACATAGATACAATGGCCAGGTTAGAAAAACAATATACTCTACAATCATGTTGGCCATTGTAGTCTCACCTTGGGAAATACTCGATGAATTCAAGAAGGCTCATCAATCAAAAATGACCCCTCAAGCCTTACTGGAAAACAATATGATCAAAAAGGGGTTATTATATAAGAAGCTTGAAGACATTAAGAAGAATGAGCTCCAGTTACTCCTTGAGGGCACCCATCCTGATGAATTTGTCTATAGGGAGATAACTACTGTGGAGTTGAAGAATGGCAGGACTGTAAAGTACTTATCTGAGTACTATGGTCCAGAGTTCTTCTTTGAAGGAGGAGTAGAAGAACTCTCCAAGGAGGAACAGGTTGTTCTCCTTGAGGCCTATGTTCGTGAGTCTTATAGACTCGTAAATGGGAAGTAGGTTTCATGGTTGGGATCACAACTCTATGTCCAGATTCCCCAAAACAGAGTTCCCCTCCATACTTAGCCAAACACATGATTAGAAACCTCTTCCTGGCCTGTGCTGATCCGATTCTCTGAAGCTGACCAAGAGAAGTCTTTGCCAACAATAAGTGGGACGTCAATAAAGTTAAAAGTTTCGGCTGCATTGGTTCAGGGGGAGTTTGTTGGGCCAAAAGAACCAATGAGCCGGATCAGAAAAACCTTTAAGTCCCACAGACGTCACAACAACTGCTGAAGTCCACAAGAGCTGAAGACACAAGAGCTGAAGACAAAGTCTGAAGACACAAGTGCTGAAGACAAAGTCTGAAGACATAAGTGCTGAAGACAAAGTCTGAAGAAAAGTGCTGAAGACAAAGTCTGAAGACACAAGTGCTGAAGACAAAGTCTGAAGACACAAGTGCTGAAGACAAAGTCTGAAGACACAAGTGCTGAAGACAAAGTCTGAAGACAAGTGCTGAAGACAAAATCTGAAGACAAGTGCTGAAGACAAGTACTGAAGACCAAGTATCAGACGTTGTCACAACAGCTGAAGAGGTCTTCTTCAGTAGTTGTGACGGTTTTCTTTCAGTAGTTTTATATTTTTCTTTTAGTAGTTTTGTAATCAGTAGTTTAGTTTCAGTAGTTTAGCATCAGTAGTTTTATGTTTTATACTTAGCACTCTGATATGTTCTCAGTAGTTGTGAACATTTCAGTAGTTTGTTAAGTTTTAGTTATTTTTGTAATAAATCTGCCAGATGTCACTATCCCGTGATATCAGCAGTGATTGCACTCTATATAAGGAGTGTCAACCTAATTGTAATCGGTGAATGATTGAGCAGAAACATTTGATATAATTGAAACATTCCTTTTCACAGAAATATATTCTCTCGTTACAACCGTATTTGCTCTTAATGCATACGAATATCAAATTCTTGCTATAATTTGTCTAATTCTTGATCTTATTCCGCTGCGTTACACTCTAATCCATCAAACTTGCGATCACTGATCCTGTCATAGGCATAAATCACTTTGAGCTTTTTTTGATCAACAAGCTTTGGGAAGAATTTATCATGAAGGTATGAAGTGTATCTAGGGTGAAGCAACTTGATTTCCAAAGGATCAAAGATCCTAACCCGATCAACTTTCTTCTTTTCTGCATTTCTCATCAGCGTCGACTCTTTTGTCTTCTCAACATATACTCACTCTGTGATAGGATGTGTGTATTGATTTCCATCAATTGATTTTATTGATGCTGTTTTTCTGTCGTTGTATCCATCCTCTTTCTGTTTTTGGATTTAAACCTTTTCAGCCCTTGTATTCTTCTCCTGTGTTCAATGTCCTTTCTCTTAGCTTCTTTCACCACATCATCTTTAAACTTAGTCTTTAGCTTACCTACTATTGTAAAGAAGTCTTCCTCTTTGGTGAATTGGGTAGTTAGTAATAATTAAGCTTTGTAGATCCTTTATGTCACATTCAGGCATGCATAATACTTATTTTACATCATGGAAGTATTGAATCCTTCTAGATGATCTCTTTATGACTGCACAATCCCATTCTGGATCATATTTCCATGCCATGATCTTGTTTTCTTCCACAAAGCTAGGAGTTATGAGGTGATCAAACAGCTCTATCAAAGTAGATTTTTGTTCTGTGATATGTGATTTCTCTGATTGTTGTTCCCAATGGCCACACTTTTCTAGGGATAACTTCATGCGGTTCTTTGATTAGTTTGTCTTTCCCTTTGTGTTGTTCTTTACTTTCAACTATGATAGGCTCAACAGGGAGTTTGTTATGTTTCTCAACAACTGGATTTGGATGTAAGGCCCCATTCCCGGAGACCTCATAGTTGGTCATTCACAGCATTAAATACATTAAACGTTATAATTTTACAAACTTAAGCAGCGGGATCATTTTAACAAAACCATTCATTTCATTAAAACACTATTGCTGAGCAATACACAATTGTTTAATCGAATACAAAAGAACTGTTTAATTACATTGCAAAACAACATCAATAATAAGTATGAATGGATGTTAGTCTTTCCCTGCCGAGTAGCTTCATCCTCGTGCCATCCTCAGCAATATTTACCTGCCAACTGAAAATGTATAAAAGTCAGCGTTGCTGAGTGAGTTCTAGTTTTAAAAGTAATAAAATACATACTGTAGGTATACATATGAAAATACTCTTTTTATGAAAACTTCATCTCTTTATACATGAGCACGCATTAACTATATAATCAGGTAATGTTTTATCTCTTTACTGTATGCCTTGATTACTCTGTACTCTTTTATATTTATCTTTCACTGTCTATGTGGACCAATGAGCAATACCCTAAACTATGTGCACGGGGGAAATGGTGCTGGGCCCTCTTTTCCCACAAGGGGCCCTACATACTGTATACAAGCTGGCCCAGACACCTATGGTATGCTGCAAAGGTCCGCCAGTCTGAATTGACTGGCCCCGTGTGCATCTGAAGGTAGCTAACCCGCATCATAGTTGAGCTGACGACCTCATGGCCGTGTACCTCCTATAAGCTTGCAAGACTTGTTAATATTTTAATTAAGTTCCACTTCTCTTCTTAATTGCTCTTTCACTTTATTATTAGTAATACTTTACGTTACGATAATAAGCATACCACGTAAAGTCACATACTAATAATAATAATAATAATTATAATAAGGAGCAATTATAAAACAATCATAATCATGCATGAAACCCATCATTAATAAACCCTAGTCAAACCTCGGTCAAAACCCTAAAAGCACAGACTCCCCAAAATTTTGAAATAAATTCTAAGTGTTAGGTGCTTTGACACTATTTGGGCGCATGGGCCCTGTTTGGGCACAAGGGCCCTGTTTGGGTGCTTCATCACTATACAGGCGCATCAGCCAACACTTAACTACTTTAACACTTAGGCGCATGAACCATTCAGGCACATGGACACTATTCGGCGTATGACCCATTCGGACGCATGAACACTTACACGCATGGGCTATTCGGGCATATGGAAACTTAGGCGCATGGGGTTATTTAGACGCATGGGTACTATTGGGATGCATGGCCCTACACTTAGTCATCTGATTAATTTTCTAGGCGCATGAGGGCACTGTTCAGGCGCATGAGATACACTTAATCATTTTTAAGGCAATTCCAGACGCATGGGCCTTATTTAGGCGTATGAACCTTCTGTTCAACATGTTTCTAGGATAATTTCGAACCCAAACATCAAGCCTAATCGTTCTAAGCTTACCAAGGCTATTTTAAACACGAACAACCTATAAGCATCTAAGGACATCATCAAACATGCATAATACATACGGGTATACATAGATAAACATTTGCAAATCGTTTTAATACAATTTCAGCCCCAAGAAGAGTTTAAAACAAGTAGAAACAGGGTCTAGAAACTCACCTGGTGCAACTTTGGGTGTTTCTTCCTTCTAACCTGTTTGCAAATGAGTTCGAACACCTAAAAACACACCAAAACACACACACACACGAACACACACACAAGCACATAAGCATATAAGCATATAACCGATACAACACCCATCATAATCACTTAAAAACTTCAAATTCTTACCTTGAATTCAATCTTCTTCTTCTTCTTTTTCTTTAACCGAGAGTTTCTACTCTCTTCCTTTCTCTCTCTCTCTAAAACCCGATGAAAAGGTGATGGGAAGTGAGGGTGGGCGGCCATGCCCACCTTTACACCAACTTATTTGTACTTTTGTCCTTTTTACACATTTAACCCCTCAACTTGGGTTTATTGATGTTTCCTTCCTTTGTTCTTCATTTCTTACTTTTCTTTTCTTTTTAAAGAATAACCGGGTGTTACATTGGAGCTTCAGTCCTGAATCTCACACTATTTTCAAGCTCAACATTCATTACATGCTCCATCCTCCTCCTTAGCTCACTAACTAATATTCCTTTAAGCTTATGCATTTTGTAGTTATGACCTTGTAGCCATCAGGTCATATTTTATTTGCTTAGCTTTGATGTATCACAATGACCCAAATCTTTCTTTGTTTTCTAAATTGATTGAAAGGTTATGAAAGTATCATAATTGTAGTTTAGGATCATAAAACTAGCTAACTCAAACTCCTTTAGCATATTCTTCATCTCATTCATATTCATCCTCTCTACCATGTCATACGGAAAGCCATGATTGATTAGGGTCACAAACATAAAGATTCTAGCCTTTCTTCCAGTATGTCTTTTGTGTTCAATAGATCATCAGCCTTTGATTCTTTTTGTTCTTTGGTAGCCTCATCTTTAGTAAGCTCATTCCATTCAACATCACTCTCAATTTTAGCATGAGATAAAGGCTTTAAAGTTGATACATCCACTGAATGAGTGTGTTTTGGAGATGTGGGTTTTGATCTTTTTGGTGATTCTTCCATATCAATCACCTCTTTCTTTAAAGTACCTAAGTACTTTCTCTTCCTGGTGTATTGAATGAGTTGCTTTGAAGTCTGAGCAGATTCTTTGTTTGTTTTGTTGCATGAGCACTTGATTCAAGGTCACTTATCTTCTTTTTCAGCTCATCAATCTCTGTATCTTTCTTTTCCAGTTGAGCAGATTGATCATTCACAAGCTTCTCTGTTTCATAAGTTTGTTATTTCAAGGACTCCTTGAGCTCTTCCACATGTTGATGTAATGCCTCAATTACTTCATTGTTGCATTGAACAACTTCCCTTAACCTTTTCAGTGATGCATCTTGTTTGTTCAACAGTTCCTCTTCCTCTTTTATTATTCCCTTCAACTCTTTTATCCTTACCAAGTTATTGTTTGATTTAATGATAAGTTTGTTGTACTAAAAAACCAGATAACTTTTGCTTAATGGGACATCATCATCACTAATATCATCTTCATTATAAGTAATCATATCAGCATAATTGTCTTCTTCTTCACCTTCTTGATGTTGATCAGCAATCTCATCATCATTAACTTTAGCAGGAGCTATACTTGCGGAGCTTGAGCTGGACTTAATTGCTTGATCTGTCTGCTTGATGTTGTTGTTATTGTTGTTGAAGATCAGTGATTGGAGAAACTGGTTCAGTATGATTAGACAAGACAGGGTTTGTGAGTTGGTGATTAAGATTATAATAGTTCTTGCTTGTGATGCCAACTTCATCTCACCAGTATAAAAACTCAGGTAATTGGTTTTGTGGAGTAGGAGGTTGTTGATAAATTTGTGATTGAGGACGAATTGGAGAGATGGGCACTGTGTTTTCACCGACTGGTGATTGAGGTTATGGGGATGGTTCATGTTGAATTGGTGAGATAGGCATGGTGTTTTGACTAGTTGATGATTGGATTTATGGAGATTGATAATGTATGGGTGATTGAGGAGGAGAATGTTATGCTTGCTCAGTATCAGCAAGAGAACTATCCAATTGGTTTTCCAACACCAGCTCTTGTGGAATGTTGGCATTAGGATCAGCCACATGTGCAAACATTGGCATATCTTTTCCTTCCTACTTTCCACTTATCTTGTTTAGAACAGATCTCCCCAAATGTGCTTGCACAAATACATCACCATCTCTTGCTATCCTAAGAAGCTCAGCATTAATGATTAGTTGTAAGAACCTTGGGAACATGTACATCTTCTTAATTTTCTGTACTTTGATTTGGTCACACAGAAACCCAAAGATGTATTTTGTGTAGTTGTATGTCCTCCCCTCAAATGTGCCAATGGTTCCATAAGAAACGTGTCTAGAAAATCTATCCAATCTAGATTTTCTGTTGAAGATACACTTGAGATAATTGTGACACAGAAATCTATAGGCCTCGCACAATCTTCATTTATTTATCTCTCCTTTTTGACAGTCACCATCGTATCCCTTCAGATAGAACACTTTCTCTACGTATTCATTCTCAAATACATCAGGGTGACCAGCTTTTTGTTCTCCCAACTCTAGTACCCTTTAGATGGTTTGTTGATCAATCCTTAGTCTTTCATTCTTAACATTAGCCACAATCACTTCAGAATCTCTATCTTCCTCTATTTGTGTTGAATTCCAAAAATCGACTATATGAGCTGGATGAATCACAAGCTCTGCTGTTAAAGCATAGAAGAGACTGGATCGTCATAAATATCTGATCATATCTCGGCATCCTTCTGCTGTAGGGTCGTCTGGATTCAATAATGCACATACATTGTGCTTTTTTGCAAAGCGATTAGCCATCTGTTCATAAGAATGAAGAACATTATGTTAGAACAATTTCATCGTACCTAAGAATACAAAGAGTTTAGATAAAACTGATAAATTAATGAGTTGATTACTAGTGTTTATGCAGGACTGTTAGAGGGGGTGATGCACTTTACAACACAACAACACAATTAATGAGAGTTCTTTAGGACACTTAACAGATCAAATAGGGAACTGGTTATCTAAACTAAAGAATGCTAAGAACACAGGCAAATGAGAGACAAAACAAGATAGCAAAACAACACAAGTATTTGGTTTTCAAGAATGTTGTATATTGCTTCTCAAGTTCTATTACAAAGTGTTACAAAAACATTACGGAAAGTTACAAGTACTTGAGATACATATACTTTATCCTACAACCAACCATACTTTGAAAGCCAGCTAGATACATAAAACTAGACAACAAAATCAAATGTAGAGTCAAAAGGCAGATTGCCTTTTGACTTTGTGACTATGACATGCCATAGCTCACATCCTGATATATTACAAAAAGGATTAAGTACATAAAGTAGAAAGCTCAGTCTCAAGACCTCAATGTTCAGTTTACCAAAAGCATGGACCTTTTCACCAACTTGTGAAAGTTGGCGAGTCAAATAGAGTTGTAACGGAAAGGTGGTCTAACTTTATGGAAAAATACATCAGATAATAGCATGTGCATAAAAGTCTTTGGAAGAAATCAGTCTTCATAAACTGGCTTTAGAAGACTTTGTCTTTGAAGCTTCTGAAGATTTCATATTTGGCTTCGGAAGATATTGATCTTGGCTTCGAAAGATTTTACGCTTAGAATATTTCTTGTATATGATGTAAAACTTCCAAAGCATTTCTACTTCAGTGCTTTAGTGCATGTATGCATAGAGACTTTGGATGCTTTGAATGTTTTGACTGCATCAGAATTATTGGAATCCTTATAGTTTATGATATGTTTTACCTTCAAGACTCTAATCTAATATCAAGTTTGTGATATTGTTAGATGTTATGATGTGGTAATTTGAATGTTTGAGCAAGGGAAAGATAGGTTTTGACAAACGTTTTTCTAGGTCTGAAAAAGTTTCTGAATAATGAATGAAATTAATTAGTCACTGATAGAACCATTTATTGCTATTGGACCTTGTTCACTTTGTTTTCATGACAATTTGTGCACAAGAAGATTTATAATTTGAAAAACTTCATGTATCCAACAACCAAGTCAGTGCTCAAGCTCTAATTCCTTTATTTGATTTTTGTTTTTAAAATTCAGATTTTATCTTATCTTTTCATTTCATGCATGAACTACTCCCCCTTAATTTGTGATTAATGATAAGATGTTGCATTAATCGTAAATTTATGTAGAAGAATAGCATGAAAAATCATTGGTCTGCATATATATATAGAGCAAGTTATTCAAACATATTCATCATGAACTAGCATATACAAACATGTCATGGGATCATACTATGACATTAAGCTTCAACCTGTTTGATTTGGTTGTTTAAATTTAACCTGGTTCTTGTCCTGATTGCAAGTATGTTTATCCTCTTAAGTTCAAACAAGAGTATGTTATCAACCGAGCATTCTTTTTATCATGTTTTGATGTTTATTAGAGACAACCAATTATGAGCTCCACATTCATTTCACATTAGAGTTTGTCCTCTGTTTATGAGTCAATTCACCACTTCTTCACATTATGTACATTAAATTATAAATTCTATCTTCAAACAGATTTGAAGTCTCATTAATGCTTTAATGCAAGAGATCTTATGTTAATATACAGTTGATCACAATGGATTCTCTTAAGAGCTTAGACATGATCATCATCAGGTCATGAGGGTCTTTACTTTTGTAAAACAGAGATGCCTTTAACCCAAGTATTTGTTTACACAAAATAAAAGGATGATGAAGATCATGATCTTTTCATCAGTTGGATACAGATGTACACCATGGTGTTCATAAACCCAGGTCTTTGTTTACACAAAACAGAGGGAATATGATTTGCAAAGATAGAAGTTATAATGTTTTTTTACATAGTGTGATTAAGTGAGTGAGTCGGTCATATTAGAATAAGACTTACTTACTCGATCTTCAAAATGGAGTTCCTGACAAACAGTCACCTTTTTCAATATGTTAGGCATGCTCTTAGTGTAATTTCATCTCAAGTTGATCCTACTCACATATCAAAGAACTTCTGATCAGATAATAATGATGTGTAAAAACTCAGGTAAGAAGCAAAGACATAGTGTATTATAATTTCCCATAGGTATGTCATGATAGACAATAATGATTGAGGAATATATGCTCTTTAATGCATATCTTTGTTGTTGTTAATTAATCTAAGTTGATCATGCCTAATGAATCAATTAGAAAATTAAATCTAAGTGAATCAAAGGCTTTAATGAATAAATTAGCAAGCTGATTTGTTGTATTCACTTTCACTAACTTGATTAAACCTTCTTCAGAGCAATCTCTCAAGAAATGGTATATGTTTTCAATATGTTTTGTCTCACTATGCTGCACTGGATTAGTAGTGATGAACATAGCAGCTAAGTTATCAATATGAATTAGAGTTCGAAGGAAATTGTAACCATAATCAAGCAATTGATTTTGCAACCAAATAACTTGTGAGCTACCAGCTGAGGCAGCAATGTACTCAGCCTCAGCTGTGGATACAAATACATTAGTTTGCTTTTTGCACTACCATGAAACAAGTCTTGGTCCTATAAACTGATATCCATAGTCGTTGTCTGAATAAGAGTAGAGAGTGAAGTCACCATCCTTTGGATACCAAAGTCCAAGGGTAGTTTTCCCTTTCAGATATTTGAAGATCCTCTTCACAACATTCAGATGGGACTCCTTTGGATCCGATTGATACTTGGCACAAACACACATAGCAAACATAATGTCAGGTCTACTGGCAGTTAAATACATGAGAGTACCTATCATTGATCTATACAATCGTTGATCAATAGATTTTCCTGTAGGATCAGGTAGTCAATTGTTGAAGCAGGTGTTTTGTATGAAGATGTATAAGCAAGATTGTACTTCTTCAATATTTGATGAATGTACTTCTATTTGATGAAGACGCCATCTAATTTCTGATGAACTTGTAGACCAAGGAAGAAGGTTAATTATCCCAATGAACTCATCTGAAATTCAGATTTCATCAACTCTTCAAAGCTTACACACAGTCTCTTATTTGTTGATCCAAATATAATGTCATCCACGTAAATTTGAACAACTAAGATGTCTTGATGTTCTTGTTTAAGAAAGAGAGTCTAATCAATAGTTCCCTTTTTATATCTATGTTTGAGCAAGAATGATGATAATGTTTCATACCACTTTCTTGGTGCTTGATGAAGACCATACAAAGCTTTGTCAAGCTTGTATACCCTATGTGGATAATCAGATCTTCAAAACCAAGAGGTTGAGCTATATAGACTTCTTCATCAATTTTCCCATATAAGAAAGCACATTTGACATCCATTTTATAGACAATGAACTTCTTATATGATGCATAGGCTAGGAATACTCTTATGGCTTCAATTCTTGCAATTGGTACAAAAACTTCGTCATAGTCTATCCATTCTTCTTAAGTATAACCTTGTGCAATCAGCCTTACTTTGTTTCTCACAATGATACCTCTGTCATCTATTTTATTGTTGAAGAGCCACCTTCTGCCAATTGGATGCTGACCTTCAGGTAGGTCAACTAGATTCCAGACTTTCTACTTTCTGAATTGTTGAAGCTCTTCCTGTATAGCTTCAATCCAACTATTATCTTTTAATGCAACTACGATGTTTGGAGGAACCAGTTGTGAAAGAAAACAAGTGAAAAGACAGATGTTTACAGCTCATCCTTAACTTCTTATGGTTCTTTCATTAAGGTCACCAATGATGTTGTTCATTGGATTAGTCTTATGAATCCTAGTTGTTGGAATAGACTCAACTAGAATAGATGATTCCAAGTTAGTCATATTCTTTGATGCAGATGGATCCAGTTGAGAAGATTAATTTATGAAGTAATCCAATTGATCATCATGTTGATCATTGGACGCTAAATGATTTTCCTTTTGTACATCAGCTGCATTGTGCTTGAGTTCCGCAAGAACTTCTACGGATGTATTTTGTGCTTCCGTAGGAGTTACAGAAACATCTACGAATGGTATTTGTTAACTTACTGACATTAACTCTTTAGAATTCAATGGATATCTCCAATGTGTGGATTTACTGATGTGGATGGTGTGAAGGTGCTGGATCGGTAGACATCCGAGCGTGTTCTTGATGGAAGGAAAGAAAACCAAAACCAAGAGACCAACAATCAACACGTACTATAATAAAATGGTTTCATTGATAAAACCTAATGATTACAAGTTCGTTACAACATAAGAATCAAGACTCTTGGCAAGGGGAGATCGAGCATGATCTCCCCTCTTATTCGGCAGCACCTAGGCCCCGGGCACAATCCTTAACTTTTTCTACACAATTAAATTGGTATATATAGGCCTCAACCCATATTAGATGGGACTGGTCCCATTCGTACGATTGGGCCATGCGTATGGTTCCATCGTATTACTGGACCATACTTATGGTTCAGTCTTACGAATGGACCAATCGCATCTAATATTGGCTGAGGCATATATCTACCAGTTTCATTATGTAGAAAAAGTTAAGGATTGTGCCCGGGGCCTAGGTGTTGCCGAATGAGAGGGGAGATCATGCTTGATCTCCCCTTGCCAAGAGTCTTGATTATTATGTTGTAACGAGCTTGTAATCATTAGGTTTTATCAATGAAACCATTATATTATAGTTCGTGTTGATTGTTGGTCTCTTGGTTTTGGTTTTGTTTCCTTCCGTCAAGAACATGCTTGGATGTCTACCGATCCAGCACCTTCACAATTGGTATCAGAGCCGGTTACTGCTAGAATGATCTAACAATCATACTAGCAACTCGAGGTCTTGATTTCTGGATCGATTTCAGGTTCTTTGACGTTAAATCAACTTCGTGTTCTTCATGTTTTGCTCAGATCTTGTCATTATGTTGTTTCCTGGTTAAAATTGAACCCAAAACCATGTTCTGATCACCCTTACGAATCTTATGATGTCTATTTTGGTTCGGTTCATGTAAAATTCATAAGATTAGGGTTTTTGGTAGCCATGGCGGCTGCAGATCTGAAAATCTGCGTGCAGACCCGTTCGTGCGCGTAGACCATGCTAATGGACCATTCCTGCGACTAGACCATGCTAATGGACCATTCGTACTACTGGACCATGCTAATGGACCATTCCTACGACAAGACCATGCTAATGGACCATTTGTACGACTGGAATGCGACTAGACCAGTCTTATGACAAGTCATGCTACTGGACCAGTCTTATGACCAGTCATGCTACTGGACCAGTCTTATGATAGTCATGCTATTGGACCAGTCTTATGACAAATCTCATGAAGATATCATTCGTATTATCCACTCATACGAATGTGATAATTGTACTCCATGTCATATGAATGAAAGGTGTTCCAGATCAAAAAAAGGTCTAGAACTACCTTTTGCATAGATTTGAGGATGAGAGAAGCACATTCACCATGAGGTTCTTGTGTCAAATAAGTTCGATTGATACCCCATTATTTGTTGGACATTCAGAATAAGTGATTGTACTTAGAACACAAAAGAGAGAAAAGAATATGTTAGCAGTCGATGCTGATTTTATAGGGTAGTTGTAAGTACATGTGTCCCTAGTTTCTGAACTTAATGTAATATGACTTTAATGTCTTACACTTATGTAGTGTTTGGGTACTTAATGAAATGTACATGTTTGGTTGTGATTATTATTTTTAATATTTCATTTATGAGTTGTGTAATGCATATTAATTGATTATATAGGTTTGTGGGTGTTTGAACTAGTATTAATAATGTAATAATATTGAATACGTTCAAACTTAGTAGATGAAGTTCCCATGCGTCCGAATGGACCATGCGCCCCAACAGGGGTCATGCGTCAGAATGGCCATGTGACTAAGTGTCCACGTGCCTAAATAGTTCATACGCCTGAACAACTTCATGCAAATGACTCAGTCGCACGACTGAACACTCAGTCGTGCGAATGGATCAACCGCATGGCTCAATCACACGACTGAACCATGGCTAATGGTTCAGTCGCCTGAATGAGAAACCTAAACCTATAAATACCACATAATTCATGGAAAAACGTAAGCATTATACACACTTCGACTCCAGACGTACCGTAGCCGTCCAAAGACCTCTAAGATCATACTCCAAGTTCATAGATCACAGTAGATCGATTCTTAACGTTAGATTCAATTACATAATTGTTTCTACATGCGTTCTCACTGATTGGATCGCCTAGGGCTGCCGGATGAGAATGGAGATCATGCTCGATCTTCACCTTGCCAAGAATCTTGATTCTTATGTTGTAACGAGCTTGTAATCATTAGGCTTTATTAATGAAACCATTCAATTATAGTTTGTGTTATTGATTGTCTCTTGGTTTTTCATGTTGTTTATCCTTCCGTCAAGAACATGCTTGGATGTCTACCGATCCAGCGCCTTCACAATTGGTATCAGAGCCGGTTACTGCTTGAATGATCTAACAATCATTCTAGCAACCCGAGCTCTTGATTATTGGATCAAATTACAGATCTTGACATTAAATCCACTTCGTGTTCTTCGCATTTTGCTCAGATCTGGTTACGTGTGTAGTTTCTATGTGAAAATCAAACTCGAAACCACGTTCCAATCACCCCTACGAATCTTATGATGTCTATGTTGGTTTGTTTCATGTAATATTTGTAAGATTAGGGTTTTGGGCAGCCTTGGCAGCTGCAGATCTGAAAATCTGCGTGCAGACCCGTTCATGCGACTGATCCATGCGAATGGACCATTCGTACGACTGGACCATGCGAATGGGCCATTCGTACGACTGGACCAGTCATATGTTCAGTCGTGCGACTAGACCAGTCCTATGTTCAATCGCACGAATTAGCCATTCTTATTGACTCATTCGCATTTGTTCGAGACCAAAAAAAAGAGTCTGGAACTACTTCTTGCACAGATTTGAGGATGAGCAAAGCATATTCACCCTGAGGTTATTTTGTCAAATAAGTTCGATGTATACCCCATTATCCATCGGACATCCAGAATAGGTGAATGTAGTTGGAACACGAAAAAGAGAAGAGAAGATGTCAGCAGTCGGTGATGATTTTATGGGGGTAGTCAAGAGCATCTGACTACTTATGGGCCAATCAAGTTATATTTATCCGCACAGAGAGGATTCTAATTCTTAGGGGGAATCCATGTATAGAGAAATGAAGATGCAATCAGAAAGTGATGATGTGAGAAGGTTTCTGATGATGAATCTACGTGCATGCTGATTTGTTTGATATTGTCAGCTGTGGATTGGAACCTTCAACCTTTTGCCCAATACACCGTGTGAAGACGCCAGCAGAGCACAATGTCTATATATTGGGATATGCTGAATGTGAGGGGGAGTTTCTGTTGGTGTTGATGTTAATCAGGTTAGCCTGTGTGAAGATTGATGCAATGGAAATCTGTTCATGTCATTATCTGGAAAAATTAGTCATATGGGGAATCTTGCTGCTATGATGGTTTTCTGCAAAGTAAACGAAAGCTATTGTGCTTAAATTCATTTTAAGGGATATTGTAGCAACCTGACGGATCGACAACGTTGGCTAATATGGTCTTCGTTTGATTCTATTGGCACCAGAGCAAAGATTGACTGGAGATTGTAAGAGGTGTTATCTACTATTCGCAAGCAACGTCCAAGGGGGAATTTGTTGGAGCATATATAGTCATATATAGTGTGTCTGTCGCTTGTCGAATAGTCTAGGTTTAATGTAATACACCTGATATGTTGTAAACACATGAAACTGGGTCATTCGCAGGAGCACATGCGAATGAGACTCAGTCGTACGACTGATCCATGCTAATGGACTAGTTGTGCGACTGAGAGATGCGATTGGGTCATTTGTAAGATTGAACCATAGGAATGGTCCAGTCGCACCATTGAACCATACGCATGGTCCAGTCATACGATTGAACCATACGCATGGTCCAATCGCACGAATGGGCCCAATCACATCTAATATAGGCCGAGGCCTATATATACCAGTTTTAATGTGTAGAGAGATTAAGGATTTTGAGAGGAAGTCTACCCAGAGCCTAGGGCTGCCAGATGAGAGGGGAGATCATGCTCGATCTTCCCCTTGCGAAGAGTCTTGATTCTTATGTTGTAACGAGCTTGTAATCATTAGGTTTTATCAATGAAACCAATCTTTGATAGTTCGTGTGATTATTTTGACTTTTGGTTTTGGTTGTTTATCCTTCCGTCAAGAACATGCTCGGATGTTTATCGATCCAGCCGACTTCACATATAGAGCCCAAAAGGCCAACTATGATCAGCATCGTGCGCTTTACAACGCGACTCCTCAGGCCAAGACATCTGGAGCGCCACTGCAGACTACCTTCATGTCAAGCTCATCTGGTTTACCACAAGCATCTACTTCAGGTTCCAAAACGTCAGGATCGTCTGGTACCCAGTAAATTATACCTGAAGCAAATGCAGCGAAATTGAAGATCGATAACTTCGGTAACGTGACTATTGAGGTGGCCAGAGAACACATGGATCTTTTAGCTACTGTAGTCCACTCTTATGATGGACTAATTGCTGGAAAGATTGGGAACTGCCACCATGAAGATTACGAACAGGTGGACGGGACTGAGTTGGAACGGATGCATATTATGTGGGCCTTAGCGAGTGTTGTCCGACGAGCAAAGAAGTTTGTCAAGAAGACTGCACATAACTTGGTTGCAACTAAGGACACAACCTTTGGCTTCGATAAATCAAAGGTGACCTGTTTCAACTGTGGTGAGAAAGGGCACTTCAAAAGGGAGTGCGTGAAGCCAAAGAACACTGGAAATGGGAATCCTTTCTCCACCTTCAATCGTCAGGAGAAACCCACCAGCAGCCCTACTTCATCAAGCAAGGATTCTAAAGCCTTGACTGCTAACGAGGATGAAGGACAGGACTGGAGCTTTCGGTTTGTCTCACCAGGAGAATCCAACATAGCTAGCGTGGAGGATATAGATAACGATTCTGCTAGTGAGGGCGATATAGCAGTAGAGCTCACGATGTCCAATTTTGAAGACACTGCACTAGGGGTCAACCACTTGCCTGAAAAAGTAGAATCTGCAACAACGTCAAAATCACCTGAACCTGAGACAACAAACTCGACACTCATGGCCGATTCATCACCACCATCTCAGGTAAGTACTACTGACCAGTTGTTTAATAATCATGCTTGTTCTGACTGTAATAAATTTAGGGAAAGCATTGATTCTAAATTTGCTAGGTTATTAGATCATAATGATAGCTTAGTCTAGGACTTGGAACTGTTCACTGAAGCTAATAGAGTCTTAAAACAAAATGAGCACAATTACAAGAAAAGATAGACCTATTGAACAAACAGCTTAGGGAAACAAAAGTAGTTGCCTTTAACCAAGCTAATGACATTAGGTACTATCTTAACTCCCTAGAGGACACTAAGAAGCAAAAAGCAGTTTTAGAAGTAGAAATTAATTCGTTAAAGCAAAAACTGCATAGTTGGACAAGTTCATCTCATATTATCTAATACTTAGTGTGAGAGAGAAATAACGGGGAGGGATTGGGATACAAAGTGGTTCCACCATCACCTGAGACCTTGATGAACATCAAAAGTAAACCAATTAATAATAACCCCATCAAGGATCATGTGGTGTCCACTCCTCTTGTTAGTGACCCTGATTCCACAAGTAAATCAACTGAATCTGGCACCAAACAAAAGGAGGCCACTTCAAAGTCTAAAGGAAAAATGCCTTGTGTCAACCTGGAAAAGGAGTTTGAAAAATTTAACATTAAGTTTGGGTCAAACAAAGTCAAATCTAAACCTAAAAGGAACATTAGTGTAAATAAATCACATGAATCATGTCAAAGCCCAGGAAAACAAAATGTAAAAGATGTAAAACCAGGTAAAACAGTTAAATTTGTAAAACCAGACTATACATCTAACCAAGAAGTGTCTAAGTTCAAACAGAATAAGGTCACCCGTGTGTCACCTATATCTCCACAAGAACAAATAAATCGTAAAGTTGAAAGCAGATACTGCTACAATTGTGGAGAGTACGAACACATTGCGTCTCACTGTCCTTATTATCAGACACCGAGGAAGAAAGCTGAACTTTCTGAACCAAAACCTAGCTCTTTGAAGAGGAACTCAGTGATGCCTCCTAAAATAGATAGAGAACACAAAGTTCAACCCATAAGCCATTCGTTTGTTTATCATAAACAGGCCTTACACAAATCTGGCTTATGGAAGGAAAAATCCTCCTCAGTATCCGAAAATGAGAACAAACAGACATCTGAGCTTCCCTCACCCTTGAAAGGTGAATGGGTTGAGTTTATAATGTGTGATGCCTTGGGGAGACCCAAGCCAGTAAAGGCTTGTGTTCCTAACCTGAACTAACATTTTCATTGTGTTAGGATCTGGTATCTCAACGAAACACCAATTGATTAATGTGTTAAACCAAACAAAATAGTGCGGAATCCTATTTGATTGGCGATCCAATCAGTGAGAACACACGTAGACATAATAATGTATTGAATCTAACGTCAAGAATCGATTAGGAATCGATCTACAGCATTCTATGAACTTGGAGTACGAACTTAGAGGCTTCTGGACGGCTAGGGTACGTCTGGAGGCGAAGTGGATCGAATGCTTCTGAATTGTTACGTTTTCCACGAATTAAGTGGTATTTATAGGTTAGGGTTGCTCATTCGGGCGACTGAACCATGAGCATGGTTCATTCGTGCGATTGAGCCATGCGGTTGATCCATTAGTACGGCTGAATGTTCAATCGTGCGACTGAGTCAGTCGCATGAAGCTGTTCAGGCGTATGGACTATTTAGGCGCATGGACACTCAGTCGCATGGCCATTCGGACGCATGACCACTGTTTAGGCGCATGGTCCAGTCGGACGCATGAACTTCACTTAACCAAAGTTTGAATGTATTCTTATTATAACATTATGTATATCAATTCAAACAATCACAAACCTATATAATTTAGTCAATAAGCGTTATCCAACTCATAAATGAAATATTAAACATTATGAATCACAAACAAACATTATCATTTTTAAGTACCTAATATTACATAAGTACAAGACATTCAAGGCATATTATATTGAGATCAGAATCTAGGTACATAAGTGTATCAACAAACTCCCCCTTGGACCTAGATCTATCTATTGTCTTACATCTTTCATAATTTCCTCAAATTTCTTGTACTTAGCTTCTTTGGTGACTCCCGTATTATCTCGAAAGCAAAACAGAGTCGTATTACATTCTGAAATTGTAAAGCTTGTACTATATCTCGTGAGTCATAGAACAATGGCCACTTGTATAATGTATGAACATCGTTAGCTGACAAGTTGGTAAGCCACATTGGGTCAAACACCCTTATGGTTTCCATTATACCATTTCTGTTCAAGACTATCACAGCCTCTCCCGTTCTCCAATCGTAGTGCCACCATTTGAAATGTGGAGTGAATTCCTAAGGCATCTCACGTAGTGGGATCTTTGACATTGTACGTGGTGGACTCCAATTCAACACGACTTTTGGTTTGCCAGTTATGGCGTCAACGTCAGATCTTCTGATGTACCTCGTTGGTTTTTGAGGTTTGAAGTTGACCCATCTGGTGTGGTACTCCCTCTTTAGAGCTGCTTCAAACCAGCCTAGCATCTTACGAGGGCCAGCATATAGCAATTTGAACTTTGCTAACTGGTTAAGCTCAAAACCTGGAAGAGTCTTCAGGTCATGTGGAAACCTGAAATACTCAATTCCCTTTCTCATGTTTAACAGCATAAACATTGTGGTCTTCAAAATGTGCCCATGCTATGATCCTGCCTGCCACCTTTTGATATTTCTTGACCTTATACAATTTGGTGTAGGCAGTTGACGTTGAAGCGGTGCGTTGGGCTCTTATCTCCTCAAAACATGCTGCCCATTCTGCCTTTTTGATGTTCACTTCAGCATCTGTTGCTTGGGCCTTATCTTTATCCTTTCCGGACTCTTGGTCCATCCTATCCAGAGTCTCAAACGTGTCACTGACAAGAGTGTCTCCCAGATTGGGAATGGCAGTTCCTTCCTTGTTAGTGTACTGGGGATAATGTTGAGCAGTGACATCTTCTATCTTAATCTCACCGACATCCTGAAGGTCATCATCACTCTCTATATTCACAGTAGGGGCATCTTTCACAATCTCTTCAGCATTCAGCTTGAAAATTTCGGCTACTTGCTCATCAGTGAGATTGTGAATGATTTCTCCTTCTTCAAGAGTATACATCACAGATCTCCTTGCAATACCTTGCAGATCAAGAATGAACGTCAGTTGAGTCTTGATCAGTTGGAGTGGAGCAAGTATGTCATATTCATCGTTGAAAATATGGATCTGCTTGATTTAAACATTCAACACAGCAATCAATAATTAATAATCAAGACATAACCATTTACATTACATATAAACATTCATTACATAAATTTTATACATGATCCAAATACAAATGGGTTTAAATAACAATAAAACATCTAAATATTACTCTTGTCTTGGATCCTGTGTTCTTCTGCTGTCGGGGCTGATGTCGAGGCACCTGGATCTTGCGTCTTTTTGGTCCACCTCTCACTAGCTTCCTGTGCACCCGAAGCAGATGACTCTCCTCCTCCTTCAATGTCTACTCCATCCTTATCATCACCTTCATCATCACCATCATCATCACCATCATCACTCTCATCATCATCACTATCCTCACCGTCTCCCTCTCTGATCTTCAGAGGCTCATCCACACTGCCCTAAGTTTGAGCAGGATAGTCCTCTTAGCGTCCTCTAACTCCTCAATCTTCCTAGTAGATAACATATATTGCTCCTTGAGTTGGGAAATGTCTTGACTCTGAGCAGCCATTTGCTGGGCCTGCTCTTCAATCTGTTGTGCCTGTTGAGAGATCTGCTGTGATTGTGCAGCGGTAAGCTCCACTAACTGTCTGAGTTGAGCAGTCTTCTCGTCATCGGCTGCTAACAGCTTCAACACCATACGATTTAGTGCTGAAAGCTGTTCGTCTACCCCACTAGGAGGTAGAGATGATCCCGAGGGAAAGGATGGGGAATATGATGGTCCTGCCTGGTGGCTAGAGGTGGTGGTGGTAGCAATGGTGAATATGGGAGGTGGTATGTGTATGGGTGGTGATGGGTAAGCAGACGTGTGGTGGATGTGATGTGGATTGGGGGTGGAATAACTGGTGGATGTGTGACTGTAGTGGTGGAGGGTGGAGGTGTAGTGGTGAAAGTGGATGGTATGGTAGTGGTTGTAGCTGTGGTGGTGGTAATGGTGGCAGAGATAGTGGTGGTGGAAGTAGTAACAAAGGTGAATGGTCTTTTCTTCTTCTTCATGCCATGGGGCTGAGCCATCCTTTTCATTCTCAATCCTGTCAAGGAGGATGCTCCCCCTAGGGCACGACTCGGCTGATCGGGAGCATACGTGGGATCTGTATCATCCTCTCCCGACCCACTGGGGCGTTCACCAACCGCCTTGAGCCCCCGTTCTATGGCAACTACTTTGCTGCCCACAGTAGGGTCAGTGGCTCATCATCTGACTCCTCCTATTCCTCACCAGGTATGAATTCCCGGTGGAATCCAGCAGTCTTTGCTACTTCTCTAGTGGGGGCAGATGCTGGAGATGCACTAGTAGTAGTGGGGCCCCTTGGTTGTGTGGGACCTTCATCTCTAGCATCTCCGCTATTGTCATCATCAGAGTCGTGCTCTGGGAGCTGTAGCTGCTCATCATCTGAGTCGCTGTCTACGTGACGCCACTTACGCCTGCCTGGAGCCACGTAGTTCTCCTTGGCCAGATGACCTATAAGCCTCTTTACCTGTGGCTTTACCTGCTTACCCCGGTAAACTCTCATACGAGCCAGAGTCGTCTCATCCATGATCTCCAAAGCCACTGCATCGTGGCGCTCCTTTGGAAGTGAGGGCAGCTTCTTATCAAAAATCAACTGCAAGAACCTGGTGTACATACAGAAATCTTCTTTTTCCTTGGCTTCCAGATTCTCCACGAGGTAAGAGAAGATCATGCTCGAGAAGCTGAAAGGGTAGTTCAGCACTAGTGCCACATAAGCAATTTGTATCTGGTCTGATAGGTCGTCGAACCCACCCCTTCTGAAAGCTATGCACTTCAGAATAACATGTGCCAAGTACTTATATCGGGGGCCAGGTTGCTCTTGTTGAGCACACCTGAGTTGATGTCCCCAGCGTACTTAATCCTCAGAAAATAGCCTCTCACTATCAGCGGGTGTAGCTTGGTGGGGTATCTAGCATCATCTCCCAACCCAAGTACACGCTGAATGTCTTCAGCAGTAATCTCTATGTCCATACCACAGATGGAGCTCGAATGCTGTATGGAACTCGTGATCTATCCACTGATGCATTCTCCAGAAGGCCTGGTGTATAGACCTATAGGGAGTGCATGGAGTAGAGATGGCTTTGTGTATCCTTGATCGCTTGAGAAAAGCGATGATCTCTACAAACTCGGCACCATTCCGAGTTGTGTGGTCTAAATGAGCACATATGTTGTGCTTGGGATTGATAGACATCTATCAGCCATAGATCTGTAACACAAGATACATAAACGTTAGATACTCACATAACAAAATCAGTTCTAAGTAACTTGATAGAATTCATTCTGATTCATTCATGCGAATGAATCATGCGACTGTGTTCAGTCGGTTGTCTATCATGCGACTGGACTCATTCAGGTGAATGAACAGGTGACTGAGTTCAACCAGTTGACTGATTTTGCGATTGGTTCAGTCGGCCGACTGAGCTCATTCGTATGATTCATTCGGCCGATTGAGCTATTCGGCCAGCTCAATCGTGCGATTGGAGTTCATCAGACGACCAGTCGCATGACCTACTGTTCGGTCGACTTAGGTTTGAATCTTGACCAATTCCTGAAATTAAACGTTGTGTATAGGTTCTTTAGACTCGCAATCACTTAACTAATAACCTAATAACATTATTTTTAACATTTTACATGGTTTCAGTAGGTCATTAATCCATTGAGTTGTTCGGTTCTTGTTTCAATCGCGAATCACTAATTAGGGCACCATATCTTCTGATTTCTGTGAGATTTCATCACATTATACCTGTATAATTGCACACACACGTCAAAAGATTAATAGGAATGTATAATTAAGGTGTAAAGAAATTGGGCAGCGTAACGGTAGGATGTGCGATATAAGGGCGATTGGAAGTGATGAGCTGAATGCGATCGACTGTGGCCCTATTTATACTAAATCTGAGCTCAATCGGCCGACTGGACTCATTCGCTCGGTTCATTCGGGCGAATGGAACTCAGTCGGGCGATTGGCTCAGTCGTGCACTTTCAGTCGGCCGACTGGAGCTCAGTCGGTCGACTGACTCATTCGCACACTCCCATTCGGTCAAATGAGTCATTCTGATAAGCCATTCGGGTGAATGGTTCATACTCATGTCCATTCGGTTGTTTAATGCATGAGTATGGTCCATTCGTGCGAATGGGTCAGACTTATGAATTTGACTTTATGACCAGTTTACAAATTACACCCTTTTGAATAAACATTATATGCACTTGATCATCTCAGACATGATCATTTTATCTTGAAAAACCTTTGATCACCTCAGACGTGATCTTTTTAAAACATTTTGTCACCTCAGACGTGACGCAATTTTATTTGAAAGCATGGTGGTCACCTCATACGTGACCTTTGAATGATAAGGTCCTTTATCAACTTCCATGACATAGTCCGATACTACACAAAACTGAAATTACAGACTTTGTACAGAATAAAAGAAATAATGCAAACTTAAAACTAGGACATGTTTTTGTGTTTTTGTGAGGGTTAATTCCTAAAATGTAATTCTAAGGAATAATTTTTCTAAGAGAGGCAGCCTCAATCATTTAAACCATACATGGACCAATTCAAGTTGGAATCATACAAGAGATTCAAATCATTCAGGATAAGTTATTTAAAAGACTTTGATGCTCTATTCTTGTTTTTCATCTAGAGTCAGTTAGCAAAGCCAGGAAATCATGCTAGTACTCTCAGGTCCCCACACTGATTTGAACTTTCAAGAATTGTAGCCACAATGATTTTCAGTATATTTGTCCTCTTAAATTCATACACAAACTTTCAACATAGTTTGGTGACAGTTTAAGGTTTGTTTATTTCAACAGCATTTGTGGATCCCACACTTATATGGTAATCAACATTTCTCAGGAGATTTTTGAGCGGTCTAAGGGTAGTGTTCAAGAAGAGACTATTCTTAGAACTTTCAAAGAGAAGCCAATCCTTAGGTCAGTGCCACCACACAGCAGAGAGGTGGCAAACAACAATGAGTTCTAGAAATATAGATTATGCTTATCCTCAGGTCAATGCCACGCACATAGAGAGGCACATAACCCATCTTCTTGTTTGAGCATTTTCATTCTTTTTGCACAGATCTCACCAAAAACATAAGTTATCAGTTTGATTACATTGTTTTAAGTGCTTTTGCTCATGCTTTGGTCTTACGCACACATTTGTGGCGTTTTTTTGCTGTCACCCCTTATTGGAATCTTGTTGATTGTGTTAACCAGGGATAAGGTGTTACCCACAGCTAGTCAAACATTTTAGTTTAATCTTGAGATCACCAAAAGGTCTAGTCTCTATTGTGTTGAATCTAACGATATCATCTGTGGTCTAGCAACCTTTAGGTCTACTCTCTTTGTGTTACCTTAGTGGTAGCTAGCTTATCTATCATATTTCCTTTTATATTGCTCAGACTACCCAGACTTATACATGAGCTTTGCATCTTTTTCAATTTTGAATTTTTTTAAAGTCCCAAATGGTTTGAACTTGTGTACTATCATATTCCAAAAATTGAATCGGTATCACACATACGATCTTATTAGTATCAGCTTGCCTCTCCTTTTCCCTCGTCTTTTTTTTATATTGCCTAAACCTATTCTCCCCCTAAAATTATAAAACCACCACGGAGTAGCGTTTTAGGATTTTAATAGGCAAGGAAATAGACCAATTGGAATTAAACTAATTAAAATCAAACAATGAAAAGAGAATAAAATAAAATAAAACTAAAAATTTTAAAAATAAAAGAAACTACACAGGACACATCGGACTATACATTGTCATTTTCAGGAATGACCTCACTTTGCCGTTGTCCTCTAACAAATATAAAAAATGGTTTGTCAAATGCCTTTGTATAGAGGTCAGCGCGTTGAAAATCCGTATTTATTTTATCACATCGATTAATTCTTTTCAAAGCAATCACGTATAAAGTGATTTTAATACGATGTGTTTGGTCTTAGGATGTTGGACCGGGTTCTTAGTGACTGCAATTGCAGCAGAGTTATCAACAAAGATAGGACTAGAAGAGAAGTTCAAACTATAATCCCGCATTTGCTGTTGAATCCATATGATTTGTGAACAAGCTTGCAGCAGCAACGTATTCAGCTTCACAGGTTGACAATGCAACCGAGGTCTGCTTCTTACACTGCCATGTTACTAATCTTCTTCCAAAGAACTGACACCCTGCTGATGTAGAGTTGTAGTTCATCTTGCAGCCGCCGTAATCCGAGTTGCTATACGCTGTAAGCTCAAAGTCATCATCATGAGGGTACCACAACCCAAGTGTGGGTGTGCCCTTCAAATAACAAAAATCCTTTTGACCCCAATTAGATGGTTTACCTAAGGCTTTGCCTGATATCGTGAGCATAAACATGTAGCATACATGATATCAGGTCGTGAGGCAGTGAGATACATGAGAGATTCGATCATCCCTCGGTACATAGTGGCATCTACCATATCACCATTCTCATCGGGTGCTACATCGTGGTTTGTAGCGAGTGGAGTGCAGTTGTAGAAGCATTCTCCTTGTCAAACCGACTGAGAATATCCCCTACACACTTGGTCTGATGTAGGAAGATCCCGTTTTGTGTCTGATCCACTTATAACCCGAGAAAGAACTTCATCTCCCCCATTGCACTCATCTCAAACTCAGCCTTCATTACTGCTTCAAACTCTTTGCATAATTCTTCGTTCTTTGAACCAAAGATAATGTCATCGACATAGATTTGTACCAGCAGTAAATCTCCATCCTTTTCTTTGATAAACAATGTACAGTCAATGACTCCCTGTGAAAACCGTGTTTCACAAGATGAGTAGAGAGTTTCTCATACCAGGACCTCGGAGCTTGATGAAGCCCATATAGTGCCTTGTCGAGTTTGTAAACTTTGTCCCAATGATATGGATCCTCAGATCCCTTGGGTTGACTGACATACACTGTCTCTCGAATCTCACCATAAAGGAACACACTCTTCACATCTAGTTGATAAACTTTGATTATGATATACGATGCATAGGCAAGGAAGATGCGGATTGCTTCCATCCGTGCCACTGGTGCAAACACTTCATTGTAGTCGATACCCTCAACTTGTCAAAAACCCTGAACAACAAGCGAGCTTGTTTGATGATCACTCCCTGATCATCTTTCTTGCATTTTAAGACCCATTTGGTACCAATGACTTTTGCACCTTTAGGTCTATCTACTAGAGTCCATACACCTAACTTCTTAAACTAAAGAAGTTCTTCCTGCATGGCACTCACCCAAGCCTCATCATTCAGTGCTTCACTTACATACTTGGCTCAAACTGAGACACAAAGCAGTGGTAGGCACCATCGTGAAGGTATCCCTTTTCCATCACAGGCATAATCAGCTGAGTACAGCTGATTTCTAGTCTAAACCTTGATCTCACATCTCCTATAACATTATCCAAAGGATGATAGACTTAGATGTGAGCCAGGAGTTGTTGGAACAACTACCTCAGAATCAAGATTGTGAACATTTGGTTCTGAATCTGAGGCAATAGGAGTCTGAGGTTCTGACATCTCAAACGCATCATTATGAGATGCTTGTGGACTTGAGGTAGAGGAACTTGTGCATCCTGGTTGTTCTGATCATTTTCCACATTTTCTTCATCAGAGGAGGAGTCACTCACATCAAGTGCTCCCCTGAATTGGTAGATGATGACTTTGTGAACTGGATGGTGTTGAGTCTTGAGACGGTGTGTGTCAAGACATCATACATCATCTTGTTTGCCAACTCGTCTTCTGAAGCAGAAAAAGGAATATTGAAGGATTGAAGAATCCATCATAGTTGAAGAAGTAAGCAGGTCCTTTTCCAGCAGCCGGTGTGATGTATCTCTGAACATCAACTGTTGCACCACACCTCTACTTGACCCGTTGAGTTTTTGTAAACTCTCTTGTTCTGTATGTTGTATCCTAGAAAAATCCCTTCATCAACCTTCTCACTAAATTTCTTCCTGAGTCTTCTTCAGTAGGGTGCATGGAGCAGCAAACGGCTCGAGATACTCTAAGTTAGGTTACACGTTGTAGTAACTCATAGCACGTTTTTCATGGCGTTTCACTACCAGAACTCGATTAAGTGTGTAACATGCATTTGCCACTGCTTCATTCCAGAATTGAATAGGCAGTTTCGAGTCTGCCAGCATAGTACGTGCCGTCTCTATCAAGCTGCGATTCTTCCGTTCAGCAACCCCGTTCATCTGAGGAGTGTAGGCAGAGGTGAATTGATGCACAATTCCCTTTTCCTTGCAATAGGCCTCCATCCACTAATTCTTGAATTCGGTTCTGTTATCTGAGCGCACCTGTCGTACCTTCAGCTTGTATAGGGATTCCAGGGTAGTTACTAATTCCTTGAAAGATTCAAATGTTTCTGATTTGGATTTCAGAAACATTACCCAAGAGAATCTTGAGTAGTCATCTGTAAGTACATAGCAATACAAGTCGCCTGCGATGCTTCTTGTACTGACTGGACCAAATAGATCCGTGTGAAGGAGCTCAAGAGGAAGTTCTATAGAATGAACTTTCTTTTTCTTATGAGACTTCTTCGTCTGTTTGCCCTTTTTGCACGCAACACAGAAATCCGGGAGTTGGAAGTTTTTGAAATTTACTCCCGTCACTAGATCATTCTGGACCAAGTGATTCATCTTCCTCAGATTTATGTGTCCCATTCTCCTATGCCAGGAGATGGAGTCCTTCTCAGTAGCTTTGGACAAGAAGCATTGAACTTCATGATCCGTTGTAGAGGCCTTTGAGAGATCCAAAACATAAAGATCATTATATCTTAAAGCTGACATTAGAATTTGGTCCTCCGGAATCACGTAGTCCTTCTTTAGAACGTAGCACTTCTTGTTGTCAAAGACTACTTTGAATCCTTTATCACAAATTGAGAGACTGAAAGCAAGTTAATTTGTAGTTGTTGAACGTAGGTTACCTTATCAAACTTAACTTTCTCATTTCCCACTTCCCTTGGGCTGTGATGTACCCGCCTTTGTTTCTAGCAAATAAAACATGCCCTTCTTTGATTTTTCTGACGTTTGATAAGAGATCTCTGTTCCCTGTCATGTACCTCGATGCTCCGCTATCTACAATCCACGTGTTAGTCTCAGCACTATAGCGTACACCTTGCACATTCAATGAAAACATTAGTTCATGTTAGGAACCCAAGCCTTCACTGGCTTGGGTTTCCCTGAGGCATCACACATCATAAATTCAACCTATTGACCATTTGAGGTGGAGGGAAGCTCAGATTTCTGTTTGTTCTCATTTTCAGACGCGGAGGTGGATTTTTCTTTCCATAGACCAGCTTTGTGTGTTAGGCCTGTTTGTGATAGACAGATGATTGGCTGATGGATTGAACTTTGGGTTCACTAGCTCTTTTTGGAGGCGTCACTGAGTTTCTCTTAAAAGATCTAGTTGTAGATACTGAAAGTTCTACTTTCCTCCTCGGTGTCTGATAATAAGGACACTTAGACGCTATGTGACCATACTCTCCACAATTATAGCAGGATCTGCTTTCAGCTTTACGGTTTATTTGTTTTGGTGAAGATGTAAAAGTCACGCAGTTGGCTATATTATGTTTGGATTGAGACACTTCTTTATTAGATGTATGACTTGGTTTTACAAACTTAATTGCTTTACCTGGTTTTACATCTTTTATCTCTTGTTTACCTGGACTTTGATATGACGTTCGTGATTGATTAGTTTTTATAGTCTTTTTGGGTTTTGGTTTAACTTTGTTTGACCCAGACTTCAAATTAACCTTTTCAAATTCAGTTTCCAGGTTAACACAAGGAATCTTTCCTTTTGACTTTGAAGTGGGCTCCTTTTGTTTAGAGCCAGATTCATTTGATTTACTTACGGAATCTTGATCACTAACAAGAGGAGTGGACACCACGTGATCCTTGATGGGGTTATTGTTAATCGGTTTACTTTGGTGTTCATCAAGGTCTCAGGTGGTGGTGGAACCACTTTGTATCCCAACCCCTCCCCATTATTTCTCTCTCTCACTAAGTGTCGGACAATGTGTGATGAGCTTTTCCAACTATGCAGTTTTTGTTTTAAAGAGTTGACTTCTACTTCTAAAACTGCTTTCTGCTTCTTAGTGTCCTCTAGGGAGTTCAGATATACCTAATGTCATTTGCTTGGTTAAAGGCGACTACCTCTGTTTCCCTAAGCTTTTTATTCAATAGGTCTATCTTTTCTTCATAACTGTGCTCATTTTGTTTTAACACTCTATTTGCCTCAGTGCACAGTTCTAGGTCCTTTACTAAGCTATCATTAGGATCTAATAACCTAGCAAATTTTAAATCTATACTTTCTGTAAATTTTTTACAATCTAAACAAGCATGATTATTAAACAACTGGTCAGTAGTACTTACATGAGATGTTGAAGATGAATCAGCCATGAGTACAAAATCTGTTGATTCTGGTTCTGCTGATTCTGATGTTGATGCAGATTTTTCTTCTTCAGGCAGGTGGTTGACCACAGGTGCAGTGTCTTTAGAATTTGACATCGCAAGCTCTACAACTATGTCTCCCTCACTAGCAGAAACGTCATCAATATCCTCCACATTAGCTATGTTGGACTCTCCCGGTGACACGAACTGAAACCTCCAGTCATGTCCTTCATCCTCATTAGCAGTCAAGGCTTTGGGGTCCTTGCTTGATGAAGTAGAACTGCTAGATGTGGCTTTGTCCATACGATTGAATGACGAGAAGGGATTACCGTTCCCAGTCTTCTTTGGCTTTACACACTCTCTTTGAAGTGTCCCTTCTCGCCACAGTTGAAACAAGTAACCTTTGACTTGTCGAAGCCAAGGTTGTGTCTTTGGTAGCAACCAAGTTCTGTCCAGTTTTTTTGACAAACTTTTTAGCTCGTCGGACAGCACTTGCCAAAGCCCACATTATGTCCATACGTTCCAACTCCATCTCGTCCACCTGTTCATAATCTTCATCTGCCAGGTGACAATTTCCTATCTTTCCAGCAATTAGTCCATCATAGGAGTGGACTACAGCAGCTAAGAGGTCCATGTGTTCTTTGGCCACCTCAAGAGTAACATTCCCAAAGTTGTCAGTTTTTAGTTTTGCTGCATTGGCTTCAGGTATCATATATGTATGCTAGACGACCCTGATGTTTCGGACCCTGAAGTTGACGGTTGTCCTGCATTGGTTTCAGGTATCATATACTGGGTGCTCCAGATGTCTTGACCGGAGAAGTGGCATTGTAGAGTGCAGGATTCTGATTGTAGTTGGCCTTTTGGGCTCTGTACTTCATCCTAGGCTCCTCTTCCCTCAATGTAAGAATGAAGTCATTTATGTCTAACTTCGAGAGCATCCCATTCTGTCTGAGATTTGAAACCCATTTCTCTGGTAGATCATCTGCAAAATTGGATACCTTATTCTCCATCGACGTAGTTACACCATGAGTGTGCATCTCACTTATCAAGTGGTAGAATCTGTCGATCACATCATCCAGACCTTCCTTTCCCATTGAAGAGAAGTTGTCGAACTCCTTCTTCAAAGCTTTGGCCTTAATGGCCTTGAGTGAGGCATTTCCGTCATACCTTTTTTCTAACGCATCCCATAGTTTCTTTGCTTGAGTATACTCCGGATACTGATGGAAGATATCCTTCGGAATAGACTGAGTGAGCAAAGCGTATACTTTCTTCTCAGTGTTGTGTTTTACCTTCTGAGCATCCGACATTCCACTTAAAGTAAGTTTAACTCCATCCGCTCCTATGGGCATGTTGTACCCCGACTCTATTGCCTCCCAAAGATTTGTATCTACTCCTTTAAGTAGATTTCAAAACATTGCTTCCATTGTGGGTAGTCGTCTAACGTTATAAGCTTCAGGGGGTTTATTGTGAATTCCCACTTCGTTCTCCAACAACAGTAGATTCTGGATACGAGTATCTATACGAGTATCTCTACTTGCTGTGTATGCTGAAAACTGGTCCTCCATTTCACTTAACTTTACTATTTAACAAACTGCTGATGTATGCGAATGAAGGTATGTGATTGAACTTATTCAGGCGATTCAACAAATGTGGATGGTTTAATCGTGCGATTGAACAAATGCGGATGGTTCAATTGTGCGACTGAACAAATGCGGATGAGTCAGTCGGCTGAATGAACTAATGCGGTTAAACAGTCCGAATGAAGTTCTCATTCGTACGAATGAGCGTACGAATGAGTCCAATCATGCGGTTGGAGAATGCGAATGAACTCAGTCATGCGATTGAGCCATTGTGCGACTGAACTTTCTGAAGTTTGATAATTCGTAGGTTAAACGTGTGTTGGCCGTAAAAACTCGAATTTTACCAAACCTAATCGCCGTATGCCGGAAAAAGTAAACTTTTAGGTCAGGAAACGTCTAAGACTTCGTGAGACACAAAAAGATTGCGTTTTTGATGAAGAAACACAACTTTTGTATCAAAACTATTGAATCAACACGTAATCAAGAGCCAAAGCTCTGATACCACTGTTATGATCTGGTATTTGAACGAAACACCAACTAATTAACGTGTTAAACCAAACCAAATAGTGCGGAATCCTATATGATTGGAGATCCAATCAGTGAGAACGCACGTAGACACAATAATGTATTGAATCTAACGTCAAGAATTGATTAGGAATCGATCTACAACGTTCTATGAACTTGGAGTATGAACTTAGAGGCTTTTGGACGGCTAGGGTACGTCTGGAGTCGAAGTGGATCGAATGCTTCTGAGTTGTTACGTTTTTCCACGAATTAAGTGGTATTTATAGGTTAGGGTTTCTCATTCGGGCGACTATACCATGAGCATGGTTCACTCGTGTGACTGAGCCATGCGGTTGATCCATTCGTACGACTGAATGTTCAGTCGTGCGACGGAGTCAGTCGCATGAAGCTGTTCAGGCGTATGGACTGTTTAGGCGCATGGACACTTAGTCGCATGGCCATTCGGACGCATGACCACTGTTTGGGCGCATGGTCCAGTCGACGCATGTGAACTTCACTTAACCAAAGTTTGAATGTTTTCTTATTATAACATTATATGTATCAATTCAAACAATCACAACCTATATAATTTAGTCAATAAGCATTATCCAAATCATTAATGAAATATTAAACATTATGAATCACAACCAAACATTATCATTTCATTAAGTACCCAATATTACATAAGTGCAAGACATTCAAGGCATATTACATTGAGATCAGGATCTAGGTATATAAATGTATTAACACGTTCAATGTGCAAGATGTTCGCTATAGTGCTGAAACTAACATGTGGATTGTAGATAGCGGAGCATCCAGGCACATGACAGGGAACATGGTTGTCTTATCAAGCGTCAAACAAATCAAAGGAGGGCATGTTTCATTCGCAGGAAAAAAAGGTGGATACATCACAGCTCAAGGAGAAGTAGGAAATCAGAAAGTGAAGTTTGACAAGGTAAACTATGTCCAACAACTTCAGAATAACTTGCTTTCTGTTTCTCAAATTTGTGATAATGACTTCAAGGTTGTGTTTGACAATAAGAAGTGCTATGTCCTGAAGAAGGACTACGTAATCCCGGAGGATCAAGTATTAATGTCTGCCTCAAGATATAAGGACCTTTATGTCTTGGATCTATCGAAGGCCTCCACAACAGATCATGAAGTTCAGTGCTTCTTGTCAAAAGCTACTAAGAAGGAATCCATCTCCTGGCATAGGAGAATGGGACACATTAATCCACGGATGATGAATCACTTGATCCAGAATGATCTAGTGAGAGGAGTTAACGTCAAAAACTTCCAACTTCCAGATTTCTGTGTTGCATGCAAGAAGGGAGAACAGACGAAGTAGGCTCATAAGGAGAAGAAAGTTCACTCTATCGAACTTCCTCTCGAACTTATTCACATGGATCTGTTTGGTCCAGTCAGTACAAGAAGCATTACAGGCGACTTGTACTGCTATGTAGTTACTGATGACTACTCAAGATTCACTTGGGTGATGTTTCTGAAATCCAAATCAGAAACACTTGAGTCATTCAAAGAGTTAGGAACTACTCCGGAGTCCCTATACAAGTTGAAGGTATGTCAAGTGCGCTCCGACAAGGGAATCGAGTTCAAGAATCAATGGATGGAGGCTTACTGCAAGGAAAAAGGAATTGTTCATCAGTTCACTTCTGCCTACACTCCTCAGATGAACGGCATTGCTGAAAGGAAGAATCACAGCTTGATAGAGACGGCACAGACAATGCTAGCAGACTCAAAACTACCTATCCAATTCTGGAATGAAGCAGTTGCAAATGCATGTTATACACTAAATAGAGTTTTGGTAGTAAAACGCCATGGAAAGACGTGCTACGAGTTACTACAACGACGTAAACCTAACTTAGAGTATCTCGAGCTGTTTGGCGCTCCGTGCACCCTACTGAAGAAGACTCAGGAGGGAAAATTCAGCGAGAAGGCTGATGAAGGGATCTTTCTAGGATACAACATACCAAACAAGAGAGTTTACAACAACTCAATGGGTCAAGTAGAAGTGTGGTGTAACGTTGATGTTCAGAGATACACCATATCACCTGCTGGAAAAGGGCCTACTTACTTCTTCGACTATGATGGATTCTTCAAGTCCTTCAACATACCTCTCTCCACTTCTGAAGACAAGTTGGCAACCAACATGATGTATGATGTCTTGAACACACCATCTCAAGATTCAACACCATCTGGTTCACAAGGTCAGTCATCTAACAACTCAGGGGGAGCACTTGATGATAGTAACTCCTCCTCTGATGAAGAAGCTATGGAGACTGATTAGAACAACCAGGAGGAACAGGTTCCTATTCCTGCAAGTCCACAAGTATCTAACGTTGATGCTTCTAAATCTTTGGAACCTCAGACTCCTACTACCTTAGATACTGAACCAAATTTTCATAATCTGGATTCATAACCCCTAGATCATGCCTAATGTTCCAACAACCCCTTGATCACGCCTAAATGTCTATCATCCTTTGGATAATGTCATGGGGACGTGAGATCAAGAGTTCAGACCAAAAATCAGCTGTACCTAGTTGATTATGCGTCGGTAATGGAAAAAAGGATACCTTCACGATGGTGCATATCGTTGCTTTGTGTCTCAGCTTGAGCCAAAGTATGTTAGTGAAGCCCTGAATGATGAGGCATGGGTGAGTGCCATGCAAAAAGAACTTCTTCAGTTCAAGAAGTTGGGTGTATGGACTTGGTGGATAGACCTAAAGGTACTAAGGTAATTGGCACTAAATGGGTCTTGAAATGCAAGAAAGATGATCAAGGTGTGATCATCCGAAAAAAGGCTCGACTTGTTGTCCAAGGATTTCGACAAGTTGAGGGCATTGCCTACAATGAAGTGTTTGCACCCGTGGCAAGAATGGAAGCAATTTTCATCTTCCTTGCCTATGCATCTTATATGAAGATTAAAGTTTATCTACTTGATATGAAGAGTGCTTTCCTTTATTGTGAAATCAGAGAGACAGTGTACGTCAGTCAACTCAAGGGATTTGAGGATCCATATCATCGGGACAGAGTTTACAAACTCGACAAGGCTTTATACGGACTTCATCAAGTTCCGAGGGACTGGTATGAGAAACTCTCAACTCATTTTGTGAAACACGGTTTTCGCAGAGGAGTCATTGACTGTACATTGTTTATCAAGGAGAAAGATGGGGATTTATTGCTGGTACAAATCTATGTCAATGACATAATCTTCGGTTCAAAGAACGAAGAATTATGTAAAGAGTTTGAAGCAGTAATGAAGGCGGAGTTTGAGATGAGTGCAATGGGAGAAATGAAATTTTTTCTCAGGTTACAGGTAGATCAGACACCAAATGGAATTTTCTTACATCAGATCAAGTCTGTAGGAGATATCCTCAGTCGGTTTGACATGGAGAATGCTTCTGCAGCTGGGACTCCACTTGCTACAAACCATGATGTAGCACCTGACGAATCTGGTGATCTGGTTGATGCCACTATGTAGCGGGGAATGATTGGATCTCTCATGTACCTCACTGCCTCAAGACCTGATATCATGTATGCTACATGTTTATGTTTATGATATTAGGCAAAGCCAAAGGTGAACCATCTCATTGGGGTCAAAAGGATATTTCGTTATCTGAACGGTACACCAACACTTGGGTTGTGGTATCCTCATTATGATGACTTTGAGCTTACGGCGTATAGCGACTTGGATTACGGCGGCTGCAAGATGAATTACAAGTCTACCTCAGTAGGGTGTCAGTTCTTTGGGAGAAGACTAGTAACCTGGCAGTGTAAGAAGCAGACCTCGGTTGCATTGTCAACCTGTGAAGCCGAATACGTTGCTGCTGGAAGTTGCTGTTTACAAATAATATGGATTCAACAGCAAATGCGGGATTACGGTTTGAAATTCTCGTCTACTCCTATCTTTTTGATAATTCTGCTGCAATTGCAGTCACTAAAAACCGGTCCAACATCCAAAGACCAAACACATCGGAATTAAATATCACTTTATACGTGATTGTTTTGAAAAGAACCTAATCGATGTGGTAAAAATAAACACTGATTTTCAACACGCTGACCTCTATACAAAGGCGTTTGACAAACCACATTTTCTATATCTGTTAGAGGTCAACCGAGTTAAAAAGAAAAGTGAGGTCACTCCTGAAGACGACCATGTATAGTTCGATACGTGTTGAAAGTTTTCTTTTATGTTTAAAATTTTCATTTTATTTGTTTAATTTTAAGTAATTTATTAAAAATTGGTGTTACTTCTTTGCCTATTACAATCCTAAAAAACGCTAATCCTTTACGATTTTAGAATTTTAGGGGGCGAATAGGTTTAGGTAGTAATATTAAAAAAAATAATAAAAAAAATAAAAAAAATAAAAAAATAAAAACGAGGGAGGGGGAGAGGCTGGCTGATAGAAAGTAGATCGTATCTGTGATACCGATTCAAGAACGTTGGAAAATGATAGTGCACAGGTACAAATCACTTGGGACTTTAAAAGATTAAATAAAATAAGATACGAAGTTCAAAGTATAAGTCTGTGTAGTCTGAGCAATATAAAAGAAAAGATGATAGTAAAACTAGCTACTACTAAGGTAACACAAAGAAAGTAGACCTAGAGGTTGTTTGACCACAGATGATATGTCGCTAGATTCAACACAATAGAAAATTAGACCTTATTAGTGATATCAAGAACAAACTAAGTTGTTCAACAAGCTGTGGGTTAACATCTTATCCCTGGTTAACACAATCAACAAATTCCAATAAGGGGTGATGAGCATAACAAACGCCACAAATGTGTGCGTAAGACCAAAATATGAGCAAAAGCAATCAAACTAATAACTTATGTTGTTGGTGAGAACTGTGCATAAAGTTGAAAAATGCTCAAACAAGAAGATAGGTTATGTGCCTCTCTGATGTGCGGTGGCACTGACATGAGGATAAGCATAACCTATATATTCTAGACTTCTTTATTGTTTGCCGCCTCTCTGCTGTGCGGTGGTACTAACCTGAGGCTTGGCTTCTTTCTAAAAGTTGTAAGAATAGTGTCTTCTTGAAAATTACCTTGACACCGCTCAAAAATCTCCTAAGGAATGTTGATTACCATATAAGTGTGGGATCCACAAATGCCTGTTGAAATAAGCAAACCTAAACCGTCACCAATTTCTGTCAAAAGTCTGTGTATGGATTTAAGAGGATCAGTATACTGACAATCATCATGGCTACAATTCTTGAAAGACCAAATCAAGGTGGGATCTATTAGTACTAGTATGATTTCCTAAACTTGCTAAAGACTCTAGATGAAAAACGAGAATTGAGCATCAAAAGGATTTGAGAGGGAGTCTACCCAGAGCCTAGGGCTGCCGGATGAGAGGGGAGATCATGCTCGATCTCCCCTTGCCAAGAGTCTTGATTCTTATGTTGTAACAAGCTTGTTATCGTTAGGTTTTATCAATGAAACCAATTTTTTATAGTTCATGTTATTGATTGTCTCTTGGTTTTTGCTGTTGTTTATCCTTCCGTCAAGAACACGCTCGGATGTTTACCGATCCAGCCGACTTCACAATTGGTATCCGAGCCGGTTAATGCTGGAATGTTCTAACAATCATTTCTAGCAACCCGAGCTCTTGATTTCAGGATCAAATTTCAGATCTTGACGTTAAACCCACTTAGTGTTCTTCGTGTTTTGCTCAGATCTGGTTACGTGTGTAGTTTCTATATTAAAATCGAACTTGAAACCACGTTCCAATCACCCCTGCGAATCTTATGATGTCTATGTTGGTTCGTTTCTTGTAAAATTCGTAAGAATAGGGTTTTGGGCAGCCCTGGTGGCTGCAGATCTGAAAATCTGCGTGTAGACCCGTTCATGTGACTGGGCCATGCGAATGGACCATTCGCACGACTGGACCATGCGAATGGACCATTCATACGACTGGACCAGTCGTATGTTCAATCGCACGAATGAGCCATCCACATTGACTCATCCGTTTTTGTTCCAGACCAACAAAAAGAGAGTCTGGAACTACTTCTTGCACAGATTTGAGGATGAGCACAGCATATTCACCCTAAGGTTCTTTTGTCAAATAAGTTCAATGTATACCCCATTATTCGTTGGACTTCCTGAATAGGTGAATGTAGTTGGAACACGAAAGAGAGAAGAGAAGATGTCAGCAGTCAGTGCTGATTTTATGGGGTAGTCAGGAGCATCTGACTACTTATGGGCCAATCAAGTTATATTTATTTGCACAGAGAGGATCCTCATTCTTAGGGGGAATCCATGTATAGAGAAATTGAAGATGCAATCAGAAAGTGATGATGTGAGTAGGTTTCTGATGATGAATCTACGTGCATGCTGATTTGTTTGATATAGTCAGTTGTGGATCGGAACCTTCAACCTTTTGCCCAATACACCGTATGAAGACGCCAGGAGAGCACAATTTTATATATTGGGATATGCTGAATGTGAGGGGGAATTTCTACAGTTGCTAATGTTAATTAGGTTAGACTGTGTGAAGATTGAAGCAATGGAAAACTGTTCATGTCATTATCTAGAAAAATCAGTCATATGGGGAATCTTGCTGCTATGATGGTGTTCTGCAAAGTAAACGAAAGCTATTGTGCCTAAATTCATTTTCAAGGATACTGTAGCAACTAGACGGATCAGCTACGTTGGCTAATATGGTTTTTCATTTGATTCTATTGGAAACCAGAGCAAAGATTGACTAAAGATTGTAAGAGGTGTTATCTACTATTCACAAGCAACGTCCAAGGGGGAATTTGTTGGAGCATATATAGTCATATATAGTGTGTCCGTTGCTTGTCGAATAGTCTAGGCTTAATGTAATACACCTGATATGTTATAAACACATGAAACTAGAGAACATTAAGGGGAAAGGTAAGGAGGGGTTATGCATGTACCCACGATTCATCCAGATGATAATTGATCAGAAACTACCGTCTCTACCTAAGGAAAAGGAGGACGTTGTAGTTCTTGAGGTGATGGATGACACCACACTGGGTCGTATGAAGTTTATAAGGGGAAGCAGGTAAAGCCCCTGTAAGGAGATTGTTCGGGCATCTGGCCCGAAAGGATTACGTGGCGCCGGCGAGGCGTAAATGGCGCCACGTGGACAATGATTCTGATGATGAGCAACTAGGGCTCCCGGACGATGATTCAGATGACGACGACGACAACGGTGATGGTGGGATGTAGGGCCCACTCAACCGAGGGCCCCCACTACTGATATAGCATCTCCAGCACCCACCCACAGGGAGACAAAGACTACAAGATTCCATCAGGACTTCCAACCTGATGAGGAGGAGGAGTCGAACGAGGAGCCTCTGACTCAAACGGTGGGCAGCAAGGTTGTTGCCACCGAGCGAGGGCTTCGGCGGTTGGTGAACGCCCTGGTGGATCGGGAGAGGCTGACATTGATCCTACTTATGCTCCCGATCAGCCAAGCAGTGTTCCAGGGGGAGCATCCACCTCGAAGGGATCGACGAAGAAAAGGATGGCTCAGCCCCACGGATTGAGGAAGAAGAAGAGTAGGATGATCTTCATAACCACCACCACTACTACCACCACTACCACCACTCCACCTACTACCATCACTCCACCTACATCCACTCATCCACCTACTACCATCGCTCCCGTTAGTAGAGGAGCATATGATCCATGACATGAGTAATACTTAGTTGTTTTTGTTATTTAAATCATATGTATTTGACTCTTGTATCATATTAATGTAATGAATGTTTATATTTAATGTTGGTATTTTTGTCTTGATTATTAACTAATGATTGTTGTGTTACATGTATAAATCAAGTAGATCCAAACTTTCGGAGGGATGAACATGATGTTTCTCCCCTCCAACAGATCAAGACTCAACTCACGATGATTCTTGATCTGCAGGGGATAGTTAGGAGATCGGTGATGTACACTCTGAAGAAGGAGAGATCATTCACAATCTCACTGACGAGCAAATTGCTCAAATGTTCAAGCTAAATCCTAATGAGATTGTCAAGGATGCTCCAACAGTCCAAGTTGAAAGTGATAATGAGCTCAATGACGTTGATGAGATCGAGATAGAAGATGTAACTGGTCAACACTATCCAGAGTACACTGACATTGAAGGTAATGTCGTTCCCAATGTGGGCGACAACCTTGTTAGTGAAACTTTTGAAACTCTGGATAGAATGGAAGAAGAGTCTGACAAGACTGAAGATAAGGCCCAAGCCTCGGATGCTGAAGTTAATATCAGAAAGGCTGAGTGGGCTGCGTGTTTTGAAGAGATAAGAGCCCAACGCAGTGCTTCAAAGTCGACTGTCTACACCAAGTTGTACAAAGTGAAGAAACATCATAAGGTGTTGGGGAAAATCATCGCGTGGGCATATTTTGAAGATCTCAACGTTTATGCTGTTAAACGTGAGAAAGGATCGAGTACTTCAGGTTTCCTCATGACCGACTCTTCCTGGATTTGAGCTGAACCAGTTAGCAAAGCTGAAATTGCTATACGCTGATCCACGCAAGATATCTGGATGGTTTGAAGCAGCTCTTAAAATAGAGTACCACACCAGATGGGTCAACTTCAAACCTCAACAGCCAACGAGGTATCTCAGACAGTCTGAGGTTGATCCCATTACTGGAAAACTGAAGATAGTGCTGAAGTGGAGTCCACCGCGAACAATGTCAAAGATCCCTCTACGGGAGATGCCACAGGACTTCACTCCACACTTCAAATGGTGGTACTATGATTGGAGGACAGGAGAAGCAGTCATAGTCCTGAACAAGAATGGTGTTATGGAAACCATCAGGGTGTTTGACCCTATGTGGCTTACGAACTTGTCTGCAGATGAAGTATATACATTGTACAAGTCGCCACTGTTCTATGACTCTCAAGATATTATACAAGCTCTACAATTCCAGAACGTGATACGACTCTACTTTGCTTTTGAGATACACGCAACATCACAAGAGAAGAGAAGTAGAAGAAGTATGAAGAGGTTATGAAGATGGTAAGACATTAGATGGAACTAGGTCCAAGGGGGAGTTTGTAAGTACATGTGTCCCTAGTTTCTGAACTTAATGTAATATGACTTTAATGTCTTACATTTATGTAATGTTTGGGTACTTAATGAAATGTACATGTTTGGTTGTGATTATAATGTTTAATATTCATTAATGAGTTGTGTAATGCATATTGAATTGATTATATAGGTATGTGGTGTTTGAACTAGTGTAAATAATGTAATAATATTGAATACGTTCAAACTTAGTAGATGAAGTTCTCATGCGTCCGAATGGACCATGCACCCTAACAGGGGTCATGCGTCCGAATGGCCATGCGACTAAGTGTCCATGCGCCTAAATAGTCCATACGCCTGAACAACTTCATGCAAATGACTCAGTCGCACGACTAAACACTCAATCGTGCGAATGGATCACCGCATGGCTCAATCGCACGATTGAAGCATGCTAATGGTTTAGTCGCCCGAATGAGAAACCTAAACCTATAAATACACCTAATTCGTGGAAAAAAACGTAAGCATTATACACACTTGACTCCAGACGTACCCTAGTCGTCCAGAGACCTCTAAGATCATACTCCAAGTTCATAGATCGTAGTAGATCGATTCCTAATCGATTCTTACGTTAGATCAATTACATAATTGTTTCTACGTGCGTTCTCACTGATTGGATCGCCAATCAAATAGGATTCCGCACTATTTGATTCAGTTTACACGTTAATCAGTTAGTATATCGTCCTGTACACAATCCCTAACAGTAGTCAGGAGCATCTGACTATTTATGGGCCAATCAAGTTATATCTATCCGCACAAAGATGATTCTCATTCTTAGGGGGAATCCATGTATAGAGAAATTGAAGACGCAACAGAAAGTGATGATGTGAGCCAATTTCTGATGATGAATCTGAGTGCATGCTGATTTGTTTGTGATTGTCAGCTGTGGATTGGACCTTCTACTTTTTGCCCAATACACCGTATGAAAACGCCAGAAGAGCACAACATTTATATATTGGGATATGCTGAATTTAAGGGGGAATTTCTACAGGTGTTAATGTTAATTAGGTTAGCCTGTGTGAAGATTAAAGCAATGGTAAACTGTTTATGTCATTATCTGGAAAAATCAGTCAAATATGGGGAATATTGCTGCTATGATGGTGTTCTACAAAGTAAACGAAAGCTATTGTGCCTAATTTCATTTTCAAGGATACTGTAGCAACCTGACAGATCGACAACGTTGGCTAATGTGGTTTTCATTTGATTCTATTGGAAACCAGAGCAAAGATTGACTGAAGATTGTAAGAGGTGTTATCAACTATTCGCAAGCAACGTCCAAGGGGAAATTTGTTGGATCATATATTGTCATATATAGTGTGTCTGTCACTTGTCGAATAGTCTATTCTTAATGTAATACACCTGATATATTGTAAACACATAAAACTGGGACATTCGCAGGAGCATATGCAAATGAGACCCAGTCGTACGACTGAGCCATGCTAATGGACCAGTCGTGCGACTAAGAGATGTGATTGGTCCATTCACAAAACTAAACCATAAGTATGGTCCAGTCGTATGATGGAACCATACGCATGGCCAATCGTACGAATGGGCCCAGTCGCATCTAATATGGGTTGAGGCCTATATATACCAGTTTTATTGTGTAGAAAAAGTTAAGGATTGTGCCCGGGGCCTAGGTGCTGTTGGATGAGAGGGGAGATCATGCTTAGTCTCCCCTTGCCAAGAGTCTTGATTCTTATGTTGTAACGAGCTTGTAATCATTAGGTTTTATCAATGAAACCATTTTATTATAGTTCATGTTGATTGTTGGTCTCTTGGTTTTTGTTTGTTCCTTCTATCAAGAACACGCTCGGATGTCTACCGATCCAAAGCCTTCACAGATGGAACATCTGCTCATGCAATATCCATATCTCTAGATGTAGGACACCTATCTGCGAATGTAGAGTAAGCAGCTACTGATGAAATGCTTGCATCTAAGGATGCAGATCCATTTGGTTGATCTTGTGTTGAATTATGACATTATTTGGTGTTCCTTGTTCCATGATACTTGATTCTTGGAGGATCAGCAGATAATGACACTTCATTCATGTTTGGAGGAACAAATGGATAACATGTATCCATAGAACCTTCATTATTCAAATAACTAGAGTTAAATGAGTCTGTGAGTGCATCTATATCAAACAACCATGATGATCTTTGACAGATTTAGGAAATAAGGATTCATCAAATGACACATTGAAAGATTCTTCCATAATGTTTTGTTGTGGAATGTAAATCATATATGATTAAGATGTTGAAGAGTATCTAACAAAGAAACCATCATAGGCTTTCTCTGAAAATTTTCCCAATTGTTCTTTTATGTTTAAAATAGATACATGACACCCAAAAGCTCTAAGATAACCTATGAAAGGTTTCCTTTTAAATAAAATCTCATGATGTGTTTTATTGTGTTCTTTGACAATTAATGTTTCGTTTTAAACATTGCATGTTGAGTTCACTACTTTAGCCGAAAAGTTGATTGGCAATTATGAATGAGCTATCATTATCTTTGCTGCGTCAATGAGAGTACAGTTTCTTCTTTCAGCAACTCCATTTTGTTATGGAGTTCTTGGTGCATTGATTTGCCTTGCAATGCCTTTATTCCTACAAAAAGAGTCTAAGACAGTATTATCATATCAGTCCCATTGTCACTCCTAAACATTTTTACTTTTAAATCAAGTTGATTCTCAATCTGGTGACAAACTCCATTAATGTTTCTAATGTTTTACTCTTTTGTTTTAAGAAAAAGACCCATGTGAATATAGTGAAATCATCCACAACCACTAAACAATATTTCCATTTTCTAATGCTCATCACATTGATTGGACCAAAAGATCTATGTGAAGCAATTTGAGTGGGTAGTGTTTGTATTATAATTTTGTATTTATGTGACACTCTATGTTGTTTTCCATTATAGCATGAAGGACAATGGTTTGAACATTAAAATTATTTCTTGGGCAATCCAATGACTAAGTCATTATTCACCAATTTATTCATGTTCTTCATGTTGGAATGAACAACCTTTTATGCCACAAATGAGATTCATCTTTGATAACTTAGATAGCAGGCATGTTTCATTGCTTGTGGGTGATATATTATTCATATCCAAAACATATGTGTTTTCTTTTCTTGATGCTTTAAGATGGATCTAATCTTCTGGAACCAAAAAACCTGGCTTAGAATGTAACAATTAGTGTTATCAAATAATATGGTACAATTTTGATCACCAATTTGAGACACACTCAGTAAATTATATTACAAAATTTCACAGTATTTTACTTTCTCAAATTTTAGCACATCATTAGTTACCATTCCTTCACAAATAATTTACTTCCTTCTTATCCCTTAAATGCCATATATGAAGCATTTTTATGTTTGAAGTCATGGAGAAGAGAACAGTTGTAACATCACTATTTTTTCCAAGTTAAAATCCAAACCTGAATTCATTTTTTTGATTTTTTTTATTATTTATTAAACTTATTTATTCTAATGTATCTTATGGATTTTAAATGTAACCAATATATAAAAGAAAATTTTTCATTTATTAAACCATTTAAACAAGTTATAATATTGCATAGTTCATAAAGTAAAGTGTTACAAATTTACAAATAATTGTCATTTATAAATTTTAGCATGGAAGAATAACTATATATCAAAATACTTTAGTCAAAACTTATAAATTTATATAAGTTTATAAGTTGTAATGACAATTGGATTAAATTTAAATTATTATTTTTTTATTTAAACTCTTTAAAGTTTTAAAGACAAATTTAATTATAAATTGGTTTAATAAGTTTGGGGCCAATTTTGTATTTTTTTAAAACTTATTCAAAAGGGTTCAAGCATAAAATATCAACTTTTAAAACCTCAGGGACTAAATGTGTAAACTTTGAAAACCCAAACCAAAACCCTCCCCGTCGACCTCATTCCAGCCACCACCTCCGGCCTATGTCCGGCGACCACCTATCCTCAACTAAACATCGAATTGAAGGCAATTAAACCGAACCTTAACTTCTACGCAGCGTTTCGAACTTAAAACCATGTTTAAGTGTATTATTCGACCTTTAACTCAAGAAATAAAACCGAAACAATCAATACAAACGTTAAACCATCGATCATGTAACCATCCAATTGCTTATGTTTGAATGTTGGGAACGTTCTAATCGATCCTTTAGACCATTCTGCATTATCAATCGCGCAAACAACTCCCCATTCGAAGCTCTTGATCGTCACTTTCCTTTCGAACCTGCAACTTGGTCGAAAACTATCTTCGAGCATTTTAGCTTAAAATTGTTTGAGGGCTTTGACTCCTAAACATCCATTGAAGCTCATACAAAGGGAATTTGATTATCGTCAACGTTTGCACCCTGAAGCACATCCATGCATCGCGACTCGATCGTAAACCCGAGAGCGTCAATTCGAACTCAAAACGTAAGTTGTGCATATCATTACACTCGATTTAGTGTGGGGAACAAAGCCCTCTGTTTATTACTGTTATCATTATCGAATTGATGTTCAATTGGAATCAAATCGATTCTAGGGTTCTTGGATATTTGGGGATTTTTTTAGTGAACATTTATAATATTATTAATGGATCCTAATCAGATTCTGGCTAACAGCCCACTGGTTAACATCATGCCCACTTGCAGAAGGGACCCGGGTTCGAACCCGGGCTCCCTCAAATCATTTTTTAAGGCTTTTTAGCAATTAAATTATCTATAGAAATTTCTAATAAATAAAAAAAATGTTTTGTAAACTATAAATATTTCTTTAAGACACCTAATAACTTCTGTAATTTTCTAAATTAAAATAATTAAAAATCTTTTTAATAAACATTTTAAAGATTATTCTTGGATTATTTATATTAAAATGGATTTTAATAATTAATAATTATTAGAGGTCCAAACAATTCCTTTAAATTCATTGTTTGAATCACGTTGTTTTAAATGGAGATTTCTTGAAACATTATAAATCAATGTTAAATGAATAATTATTTAAATATTATTTAAATAATTAGTTATTCACCTTTTCATTTAACCATGTTATATAATTATTAATAAATTTATTCCTTACATTTTGTTTAGATCCTTGAAACTTATATACAATATAATTTCTATTATTCTTTATTTTGGGTTTTGATATTATAGGACCTTATAAAGATTATTTAAAATGTTTAAAACTTTATAAAATGACTCTAAATATTTTATTATTTTGTAGGTCATATAGTTAAGTATTCAATAAATCATCTTTATAAATTTTAAATAATAAATTTCTAAATTAATTATCTCATTCAACACATATATTTAATCCTTATTTATTTAAATAATAAATTATTAAATCATTCATTATCGCTCTCAATCTTAATTAATTTATTTCGTCTTTATTTAACCAAAACACAATCGCTTGTTTATTTTTACTTTATTTAATTAGTAAAACCCCTTAAATTCCAAATGAAACCCTAATTCATATTTACTCTTTATCATATCTTATTCTAAACCTAAGACACAAAATCTTAGGTTGAGTCGTGAAGAATTCTTTGGAACCACATTTATCTCTTATAAATATCTAATGTGCCTTCTATATCAGTGAGTTTCTCATGCCCCCTTTTACTTTATTTCACACCTTTGGGGTGAAACATGTTAACTTTATAAATTTACACTTGTAACTATCTTGAGACTTGTAAATGCACATGCAATTCATCTTTATATTTTTGTCATGGTTATTTGTGTTAATGTAAGTCTTTATGAGATACATAGTTTGTTTACAATCATTAACTATTGCTAGCCTGGCGACGTCTTAGATCTTTGGGCCTGACAAGCCTATTGGTGCTAAAGTTGAGGTATTGCCGACTCCTAGGGGCCGTACGCTTGTGCACTAGGGAACCAAATACACTTAGCCAATCTTATATACTTGTAATCAAGTCGAGGTTTGGTTGTAACTGTATGTGTTCTATGAGCTTGCTAACTCATAACCATGGACGTGAATTGCTACTTAACCCTTTTACATATATATACTTATGCATGTGTTTAAACCATGGGAACTCACCAACTTTATAGTTGACCCTTTTATTTTTAACATGTTTCAGGTTTCCTACTTGAAGATCTTCTTGTGCTCATATAGGACTTGGACCTAGACTAATTGAAAGACTTATGTTTTGGTTGTATTTTGATTGTTATGTTATTATTTTATTTGTCTTGTAATGTTTATTAAATAATGACAGTTAATAATAATTCAACGAAATTAGTTCCATGTGCTATGAGCAATCGTCACCCATTCGTCTGCCCCGATGTTTCCGCCGTCCGAGTCGGGGTGTGACAACAGTTTCCTGTATATGTCTGGAACAACCACTATCAACATACCACTTGTGCTCAGCTCTCTAAGATTGTTCCTACACACAAAAAGAAATCATTAGAATTAGAAACCCAAGCCTTGATGATCTTGGGTGTTCTAGTGGTGTCTAAAATTGTAAATCCCTCGTGAGTCTTGAACTTTCAGTATTAATTATAATTGATTCATTATGGTGGTTTGTGGTGGTGATGATTCTATGAAGATATGCTTATGGAACTTTGGTCTTGTTTTTCAATTCCTGCTTCATTCCCCTTTTCTATTGTCCTTTGTTGCTTTGTTTTTGATGATACCTTCATTATTGAAAGTTTCATCATCCTTTGTTTTGATTGTGGTATATGTATACCCTTTTCAAAATGATCAAAGAATTTATCATGAGTATTTTCATTCTTATCTAACAAATCCACCTTCTTGCGATGTGTTTTGAGTTGCTTATGTGGTTTCTCTTTCTTCAAAGGTTTATCATCAGCTGATGTTTTCTTTTTGTTTTTGCAACTTTTGTTTTGTTGTTTTTTCTTGCTTTTGAATCTTGTTGACTTTCATTGGATTAAGAGTCTAATTCATCTTTCTCAGATTGTTGTTCCTTTGTGCTCTTTGTCTTGTTTTGTTTGTTGAAATAACATTCCTGAGTGAAATGGTTATTTTTATTACAAATTACACAATGTTTGTTGAAGTAGCAGTCAGAAGTCATGTATTGTTCATATCACAAATAGAGCAATAACTACTGAAGTAACAGTCTTCAGTATTGTGATTTTTTGTATCACACCACTTGCAATACATTTCCTTTGATTCTTTCTCAGAATCAATCACTTTCTTCTTCTTTTGTAGCTTTTGAGTCTTCAAGTCTTTTTCAAATTTTGTAGTTGATGAATCCTTGCCTTCCCCACACATAATGTCAATTGATTCTTGTTTAGCATTTGCTGATTTTTGCTACTTAGGATTCATCACTTTCTGGTTTGATTTCTTATTGGTTGTTACTTTTGCCTTCCATAGATCTTCTACTAGACTCAGTAGATTTGGTTATCCGTAGATTTGCTACTGAGGTATGTTTCTTTTTCCGAAGAAGTTCTGCTAATAGTTGCTTCTTTCCCTTTTCTATGGAAGATGTGTGTACTTCAGCTGAAGGTTTTTGTTGCTGATGAAGTTCTTGAAGACCTTCATTTAATTGAGCTATTTTCTTGCAGATAGTCTTCAACATGTTTCTTTGCTTTAGAGGATATGGCCACTTTGTTTCTTCAAGAACTTTGGGAATGATTTTTTCAAATGGAACATTCTTACCAATATCTAGTTGATCCGCACATTTATCATCATATTCATCAGAATCATCCAAATCATCACATTCATCAAAGTCAAATTTTGAGTCATTTTGTTTGATTTTATTATTCAAAAGACTCAGTTTCACTCACCTCATATTTATTGTTATTAACTTGTTCATTAGATTTTGATTACAACTTGGTGCATGGCACAAAATGATTTGACAAGCTTTTTGTCATTATTTCAGGTAAAGTTGTATAGTTATCATTCATAGGATGTGCAAAACTATTATATCCCAACCCATACATGTTCTTTGATTCAATATGAGAATTCAATAATTTCTCATATTGCTGAGATCATAGTTGAAACTTCTGAAGTTTCACTTCAGTTGTTGCATGATCTGCCATGGATTTTGTTAAGGAAGTGGTCAAATGCTCAACTTCGGCTTTTAAGCTATAATTTTCTGAAACAAGTTTATCCAAATCTTTTTGTCAAGAGCTAATTTTGATTTGATATTATTTATGTTCTCTTACATGAGATTCATTCAAAATCATAGTTTATTTTACTTTATGAGCCAGTTGTTGGGCATGTGCTCTATATTTTTTAACTTCCTTAACACATACTGATGAACAAAGTCTATCTCTTACCTCTCTAGACATGGTGGAACTTTTTTCTCCATGTGGGCCATTAAAGCTTGATTCTTTTCCAAAACTTCCTTCTCATACATGCTCCAGTCACAAGTTCTATTTCAAAGTATGATCAACCTAGTTTCTTTAGAATTACTAGGTCTCGTTGATGCATTTGTAGCTAGTGGGGATGAAATGGTTAGCTATAGTTGTCTGAAAGATCTTGAGATGTTATGGATTAATGAGATTGATGTTGATGAGACTGATGTTGACTCATTCAGGAGTTGATTGTTAATTACATTCTAGTGAGAAATGCCTATAAAGATTGCATTTGAAACATCTTACCTTTGACTTATCAACACAATCTTTGATATTTTACTTGTTGTAGCCAAATTTTTGTTTCTTCTCAGGTATTGCTTGGCTGTATTAGCAATCATTGTTGTTTCCATGCCATGATCCATCTCCTCTACTACATTTGGATGTAGTTCTTCCAAGTCTTGCTGGCAGATATTGGCAGTTGTTAAAGTGCTTCCCAGGTAAGCTTGAAAACTTGAATTGAAAGCTACAAAGGTTGCTTTTGTTCTTCAGAGTCCATAATCACAGTGATGGGGTCTACTTGGTTGTTGTGTGATGAAGACTTTGTAGCTGATGTAGATGCATCTTTTCTCTCATCAGGTTTTCCTTGTTATTTTTCCTCATTTACTTTAAGAAGATTTCTTTAAAGGCTTTGATGCATAAAAACTCACTTCTTCTTTATCTTCACTCAAAGTACAAGAGTTGTCACTATCATTTTAGAAATAAAAGCACTTCTTGCACTTTGGTTTCTTTAAAATGATAAGTGTGACATGTTTTTTCACACTCTTGTTTCTTGATTTTCATCCATTTCAAGAGCTTTAACTTTAGCTACCAATGTATCTAAACTAGTTGCTTTGAGATCAATGGTATTCTTGAACATGGACACAGTTTGCTTCAACTTTCAGGCAAAGTATGGAGCATCTTTTTGTTTAATTCCTCATTTGTATACTTCAACTCCACGTTGTTCATCTCAGTTACCAATTGCATAAACCTATGGAGTTATTGAGGAGTTGATTCACCCTCAGTATGATGAAATGATTAATATTGTGAGCGAAGTGTGTCCTTCTTAATGCTTCTGATTTCGTCACTCCCTTTACAGAGTGTATGAAGTATATTCCACAACGGATTTGTTGTTTTGTAATTCTCACACCTAATTAATATTTCTTCAAGTAAAGTCATACTAAGCAGACTATATGCTCTAATATCAACTTTAACCTCTTTAACATCATCACATGATAGATCTTTTGTACTTATAGGTTTATTATTATCATTTTAATCCGGCCCAAGAGTGGGTGGAATGTACGGACATTCAGTTATTGAAACCATAAGTTAGAATTAGTGTAATTCATATGATTCCTGAACTTGATTTTTCATGATTTAAAATCCGCTTTTGTTTCCAACTTTGGAGGATGGTATGATGATCCACCAACAAAGTTACTCATTTTTAGTTAATGTATTATAACACAACTAATAAGGAGTTCTTTTGAGTAATGAACTAATTAATGACAAGACTCATTAATGAGTAATTAAGTGATTGATGTCACAAATAAGTCAATCATTGTAATGATAATTAAGTATCAAATAAGGATGTTTTTAATGTATTTGTTCAATTAATTATGAACAATTGATGATTATCAATCAATAACACATATCTATGATTCAGTTAATGAGAATATAGATCTACGTTAACCAAGCAATGAAACAGTACTCGCTGAAGACAAATCACTGTTTTATTGTTTTAAAAGTGATTCACACCAAAATGATTTTTCTCAAAAAGAATAGATCTAATCAGATTAACTAGTAACTCTAATGAAATTAAGCACACAATTAAACAATTCTAACACCGATAGATCAATCGATCTAAATCAATGAGCACTTGGCTTTGATACCACATGTGAATCCAATATCACAATCAGAATTTATCAGTGTTAAATGGAATCGAGTTAATGATTACAGAATGATCATTAATCTTTGCTTAATTGATTAATTATTAAAAATCAATGACAATGAATATTAATGTTGAAGAACAGAATGATATCAACACAATAAATCAAGGAACAATATTTAATTCAAAAGTATTTTATTAAAACTTATCAATGATTACAGATGAACAAATAATGAATGCTATAAACAACGATTTCTTTGAACATGCTGATGTTTTTGATGTATTGATATGATGTTTTCTAGGGTTTTGCGATTGATTGTGTGAATTGATGCGATGTTTGGTGTTTTCCGTCTATTGCCCACTTTCATGTGAAACCTAGGACTCATATTTATAGAAACGCGTGTTTCTGTTAAGGTAACAACAAATCTTTTGGAGTTCGTGATTGACTTGTTGACTTGAATTACTTGTATGATTCAAGTATAAGTGTTTGCTTTTCCGTAGCTACTTTGTCTTCTGCAGCTACTTTTGTGTTCTGTAGGAGTTTGCTCTTCCATAGAAGTCTTCACTTGAATTTCCCAAATATCTCCATGTGAGATGTTCATCAATGTGTCTTGTCTTGGTCTCATTGGTACTGATGTTCGTCCGTAGAATATCTTGGATGAGTGTCTTGTAAGAAAGATATCTACGGAAGAACAAAAATGTTCATCCATAGATATTTATTACACTTAGTCAATTTCAGAAACTAACCAAGTATAATGTTTGATCTTGTAATCATACACATCAACACATATATGGGTTAACCTATATAACATAATGCATATATCATAATAATGATATATATCAGTGTTATCAGGAATTATCAATGTCAGATTGGAATCGAGTTAATGATTACGAAATGATCATTCATTGTTGCTTAATTGATTAATTATTAAAAATCAATGACAATTAATATTAATGCTCAAGAACATAATGATATCAACACAATAAATCAAGGAACAAGATTTGATTCAAAAGTATTTCATTAAAACTTATTAACAATTACAAATGAACAAATAATGAATGCTATAAACAATGATTTCTTTGAGCGTGTTGATGTTTTTGATGTATTGATATGACGGATGCTAGGGTTTTGCGATTGATTGTGTGAATTGATGTGATGTTTGGTGTTTCCCGTTTATTGACCGCTTTGATGTGAAACCTAGGACTCATATTTATAGACATGCGTGTTTCTGTGAAGGAAACAACAAATCTTTCGGAGTCTATGATTGACTTGTTGACTTGAATTACTTGTATGATTCAAGTATAACTGTTTGATCTTCCGCAGCTACTTTGTCTTCTACAGCTACTTTTGTGTTCCGCAGGAGTTTGCTCTTCCATAGAAGTCTTCACTTGAATTTCTCAAATATCTCCATGTGAGATGTTCATCAATCCGTCTAGTCTTGGTCTCATCGGTACTGATGTTCATCCGTAGAATATCTTCGGATGAATGTCTTGTAAGAAAGATATCTACGGAAGAACAAAAATGTTTATCCATAGATATTTATTACACTCAGTGAATTCCAGAAACTGACCAAATACAATGTTTGAATCCTGTAATCATACACATCAACACATATATGGGTTAACCTATATATAGATAATCCATATATCATAGTAATGATATATATTAGTGTTATCAACACCAAGTGTGTTTTCGCCCAATTCCTCAACCAGACCTCTCATTCTTTCAGAGTTTAGATGATCTTATTTTAATGCCTCATCCTAAAACTCCTTGACTTGCTTCATTACATCAGAGGTCATGATCAGTTGGTATGCTTTCACCCGAATCGGCTCGGGCCTCTCCTTCCGGCTAAGAGCATCAGCCACCACGTTGGCTTTGCCCGGATGGTAATGGATCTTACAATCTTAATCCTTTAAAGCTCTAACCATCACCTCTACCTCATGTTCAGATCTTTTTGCTCGAAGAAGTACTTCAAGCTCTTGTGGTAAGTGAAAATGGTGCACTTCGTACCGTAAAGATAGTGCCTCTAAATCTTTAGTGCAAAGATCACGGCTGCTAGCTCCAAGTCATGAGTAGGGTAGTGACCTCATGAACCTTCAACTGTCGGGACGCATAGGCTATAACCTTCCATCTCTTCATTAACACGCACCCCAAACCGAGTAGGAAGCATCAGAATAAACCACTAGATCTTCGCTCCCATCGGGTAATGACAGAACAGGAGCTTGAGTCAACCTCGCCTTCAATTCTTCAACGCCTTCTCTTGAGCTTGACCCCATACGAACTTCACATCTTCGGTTCAACTTGGTTAGTGGAGAAGCGATCTTGGAAAATTCTTGAATGAATCTTCTATAGTAGCCTGCCAAACCCAAGAACTACGAATCTCGGATGGCGTCTTTGGTGACTTCCATTGCATAACCGCCTCCACCTTGCCGGGTCCACCATAATCCCCTCGGGATTCAACACATGACCCAAGAACTGAACTTCGCGCAACCAGAACGCACACTTGGAGAATTTTGCATACAACTTCTCCCTCCTTAACGTCTCCAAAACTTCCCGAATGTGACCGGCATGCTCATCCTGCTTTTTGAATAAATCAGAATATCATCAATGAACACAATCACTGACTTATCTAGCATCGGCCGACAGACCCGATTCATCAGATCCATAAAAGCAGCTGGCACGTTGGTCAAACCAAAAGACATGACAAGGAACTCGTAGTGACCATAGCGCGTGCGCAAAGCTGTTTTAGGGATATCCGACTCCTTCACTTTAAGCTGATGATAGCCCGATCGAAGGTCGATCCTTGAAAACCAACTAGCACCTTGAAGCTAATCGAACAAATCATCTATTCTCGGTAAGGGGTATCGGTTCTTCACTGTCAACTTATTCAACTCACGGTAGTCAATACACATCCTCATACTACCGTCTTTCTTCTTCACGAACAAGACCGGAGCACCCCAAGGAGAGATACTCGGTCTGATAAACCCCTTGTCAAGCAGCTCTTGCAACTGCTCCATCAACTCCTTCATCTCTGTCGGGGCCAATCGATACGGTGCCTTGGCAACAGGTTGGGCACCCGGTATCAAGTCAATCTGGAACTCGATCTCTCGGTCAGGTGGCACTCCTGGTAAGTCTTCTGGGAATACGTCTGGAAAGTCACACACAATGGGTACATTGAATAGTTGTGGTGTTGGCGTATCCACATCCTTTACATAGACCAAGTAGGCGCTACATCCACGCCTCATACACTTTCCCGCCACCGCCATCGAAATCACTTTCGGAATTGTCGTGACTCGATCACCATAAACCGTTACCGAACTCCCGTAAGGCGCTGATAGCTGAATCATCTTCTTGCGACACACGATATTCGCCAAATCAGCCAACCAATCCATCCCAAGAACCAAATCAAAACCACCCAATGTCATCACGAACAGTCTAACAGGAAACCTATGACCTTCTAGCTCCATATAACAGCCCTCTAACATCTCAGAAATCCTGGTGGACTTACCTATGGTAGTTTCTACATCAAAGGGCGCATCAATACGTCTACTACTAGCATGCAACTTAGCATAGAAAGCCGCAGAAATAAAACTCGTACTGGCACCTGAATCGAATAACACAGAAGCTCAAGTTTGGTTCACCAGAAACGTACCGGACACGACATCCTGTGTCATTGTGAATGCTCTGGCGTTAGCCCTTGGTCCTTCACCTCCAGTTTTCTTCACCCCATAACCCTCAACTCTTGGCTTCTTACACTCCCTGCTCATATGACTACTTCACCCGCAGTTGAAACACTTCACACCTCCACAGTCTCTAGCCATATGACCAGGCTTCCCACAGTAGAAACAAACATTCGACCCCCATCTACACTCGCCACCGTGCTCCTTCCCACACTTGCAACATTTTTTCAACCCCGTACTTGATGTGACCACACGGCGGTCATCCACTCGAGCCTTCTTGTTACTCGTCGAGGCACCACCCCGACCAAACCTCTTCCCATTCCAGTTTCTATCACCTCCACCCTTCCGATTACTTTCAGTCACCACCACCACAGTCCTCTCATCATACAATCTCCCCGCTAGATCCACCGCTGACCTAAACATTCTTGGTCGGGCGGCGATCATGTGCCTGCGAATATCTGTTGGCAAACCCTGAATATACCTCTTGATTTTCCGAGATAGAGGTGTCACCTGATCCGGCACCAGATGTGCCATTTCATTGAACTTTGTGGTGTACTCTTGGTGTGTCATCGTTCGTGCCTCCAGTTGCAGAAACTCCCTCTCGACCTTATCCATTTCCCGATGAGGACAAAACTCCTCGATCACCAACTTCTTTAGTTCGGAGCATTTCATTCTCCCAATCGCCCGACTACCTCGACTTGGACTATGTTGTCCCACCAGCACAGAGCCGAATCTACAAAAGAGTGGGTAGTGAACTTAACTTTCTGGTCCTCTCGGCACTCGCTGATATCAAGTACAGCCTCCATTTCCTCACCCGCCGTGAGCAGCAGCAGCAGTGCCGTTTCCATCAAACATAGGGGGCTTGCATCTTATGAATACCCCGTAGTTACAGCCTCGTACTGCCTCCCGCACAGGATCTGCTTCTTCCTCTTCTTCCTAATCATTAGACGGAACCGTCTCAGTGTCGGGCTGTCTTCTTTCACCCGTAGGTCCACTCCTTTCCCTTCTCTCACCCTCTCTAAGAGCCTTTATCACTTCGGTCACCATAGACGGTAGGATCGTCTGCATGACTTGGAGCACTTCTTCCACAACCGTCTCCTTCACTGAGGCTCTCAGATTAGCACTCTCATCTCCGCCCTCCGGATGAGGGGTTTCTGGTTCTTCATGAACCACCTTTTTGGCCCTAGGCCTTCGCCTCATAACCCGTGGTTCAGCACCATGTCCACCACCACGCGAAGCTTTAGATGATCTACCACCGGCCATCCTCTAACTCACACTGAAAGATTTAAACACTAACACGGTCATTCAAGGAAACGGCTATGTTTAGGGCAAGTATAGTAAGTCCCTAATTATAGTGGCCAGTTGTGATTACCACTTACTTTACTCTTCATACCCCAAGCATTACCTGTTCTGACTACATCAGTATTTAAATCTACATACAACACATAACCGGATACCATGCGCACATAAAACAGTTATCTTTAAGAAAATACATGATGGCACGTAGCTACTCAAATTGGCATCCCATTCCCTTCCGTCCCATTCTCAGTTTAAGTAAGGTTTATTTTGAAAATTTACCCATTTCACTTAAACTTTGGCTCTGATACCAACTTGTAAGGCCCCGTTCCCAGGATGCTTACAGCTGGTAATTCATCGCACATAAAACATATACTTTGCATTTAATCATCAAAACATTGCAGCGGAAACATAAAACAAATGGCATTTCATTTCATCATAAAAAGTTTTGCAAAATAATGCATCGTTTGTCCGTTACAAAATTACATTGTTGTATTACATCACAAAAGCTTAAATAAATGGATGCCATCCAAAAGAGCTGTGCAGCCGCCTCGTGCCATCCTCAGCAATGCTTACCTGCCAACTGGAAAATGCATAAAAGTCAGCGTTGCTGAGTGAGTTCTAGTTTTATAGCAAAACATACTTTTCTATCATAAAACCATCCTTTCTTTTAAAATCATATTATACTTTACATTCGTTCGTGATCATACATCGTACGTACATACAGATGATATCATTATTATCTTCGTCATTCTTTCGTTCATACTTTCATTCATTCATCATTACTTCTAGTGACATGTACATTACCAGAACATTGTGCACGAAGCGGGTAACTGGGCTGAGGTCTCTCATAGACCTTGAACATTATGCACGAAGCTGACTCCAGTACCTAGGGCAAGTACATTCACCATTTATCTTTTCTCTTTCATTTTGGATCAATGGCATATGCTATACCCCGAACATTGTGCACGAAGCGGGTAACTGGGCCTGAGGTCTCTCATAGACCTCGAACATTATGTACGAAGCTGACTCCAGTACCTAGGGCAAGCGGAAAGGATACCATACGTATGGTCAATCACAAGGATTAGACCCCAGTGTGCATCCTTCTGGGGTAGCTAACCCGCACACAGTTGAGCTAACACCCTTCATTGGGTGTGAACCTCCATACATTTGCTTGCAAGGCTTTCTTACATTCATTCAATAATGCATGCATTCATTCATCATTACTTCTTTCATTATCTTTCACTTTACGTTACATAATACTTCATTCATTCATTCATTCATAACATGTAAACTCATAGGAAAGATAATCATACATCATCACAAAGAACATAAAGATATCATTCATACATCATCATGCAGGGCATCATACATACATAACATACATCATGCGTAACCATGCAAGATCATTATCATAATCATAAGCATTAAGCATACATCATTACATGCCCATCATACCATCTATGACCCCATAAGTCAACATTCATAACCCTCGGGAATCTCCTAGGTCAAAGCCTACATTACCTCTTTTTCCCCAAAAGTCAGAATTTTACTAAGTGTTCATCCGCATTTGCTATAGTCATCCGCATTTCCTACAGGTCATCCGCATTTGCTATAGTTCATCCGTACTGGATTTACTTCATCCGCATTTGCCATCCGCATTAGCCTAACTGCATTTCATAGCCAAATGCTCATCCGCATTGACTTAAATCATCCGCATTGACTAACTTTGCTCATCCGCATTTCCATACTTAGTCAAATGCTCATCCGCATTGACTCACTTCATCCGCATTGACTTACTTTGCTCATCCGCATTTCCATACATAGTCAAATGCTCATCCGCATTTCCTGCACTTAGCCAATGCTCATCCGTATTGACCTACCCATTGGTTATTGCTCATCCGCATTAACCCTTTTCATCCGCATTTACTTCCACACACTTAGGCAGATTTAAAAACTTATCAAATGGGTCTAAAACATCAGATTCAATTTCCATGCACCATTCATCATGTTCTAAGCTTAATTATTACCCTCCAAGCCTTAGAAACATAATCATACATCGTCAAGCATGAACATAGTCACACATCACATCATAACATCATCATACACACATTCAAGCATACGGGTCCGAAACCCAGCTATATAAAAACATACATTCATGCATTTCCAGCCCCAAAATCAGTTAAAAACAGTAAAAGAGGGGTCCTAGAACTCACCATTGCAGCTTCTGAGTATGGCTTCCTCCAAACTCGTTTGCAAATTGAATTCGACTGCTAGAAACCCACTAAAAACATACCCCAAACACATACAAACACACATAAGCAAAACCCGAGGATAAGACCAGTCAAGAACACCATAAAAGCATGAATTCTTACTTGAATTCGAACTTTTTCTTGTTCTTCCTTCAAAACCGAGAACTTGCTGCTCTTCTCTCTCTAAAACCCGAAAATCAGTGGTGTATATGACATATGGGCGGCATACCACCTTTTACACCCACTTTTCAAACATTTTGTCCTTTTGGACACTTTTTACCCCTAGACTTGGGTTTTATTTCTTTTTCTTCGTTTCTTTCATTTTCTTCTTCTCTTCCTTTGACTTTAAAATAACTGGGTATTACAGTCTCATTGGTACTGATGTTCATTCGTAGAATATCTTCGGATGAATGTCTTGTAAGAAAGATATCTATGGAAGAACAAAAATGTTCATCTGTAGATATTTATTACACTTAGTAAATTTTAGAAACTAACCAAGTATAATGTTTGAATCTTGTAATCATACACATCAACACATATGGGTTAACCTATATATACATAATGCATATCATAATAAAAATGACATATATCAGTGTTATCAGGAATTATCAATGTCAGATTGGAATTGAGTTAATGATTACGAAATGATCATTCATTGTTGCTTAATTGATTAATTATTAAAAATCAATGACAATTAATATTAATGCTCAAGAACATAATGATATCAACACAATAAATCAAGGAACAAGATTTGATTCAAAAGTATTTCATAAAAACTTATTAACAATTACAAATGAACAAATAATGAATGCTATAAACAATGATTTCTTTGAGCGTGTTGATGTTTTTGATGTATTGATATGACGGCTGCTAGGGTTTTGTAATTGCTTGTGTGAATTGATGTGATGTTTGGTGTTTCCCGTCTATTGCCTGCTTTGATGTGAAACCTAGGACTCGTATTTATAGACATGCGTGTTTCTGTTAAGGAAACAACAAATCTTTTGGAGTCTGTGATTGACTTGTTGACTTGAATTACTTGTATGATTCAAGTATAAGTGTTTGCTCTTCCGCAACTACTTTGTCTTCTGCAGCTACTTTTGTGTTCCACAGGAGTTTGCTCTTCCGTAGAAGTCTTTACTTGAATTTCTCAAATATCTCCATGTGTGATGTTCATCAATGTGTCTGGTCTTGGTCTCATCGGTACTGATGTTCATCCGTAGAATATCTTCGGATGAATGTATTGTAAGAAAGATATCTATGGAAGAACAAAAATGTTCATCCGTAGATATTTATTACACTCAGTCAATTCAGAAACTGACCAAGTACAATGTTTGAATCTGTAATCATACATATCAACACAATATGGTTAACTTATATATACATAATCCATAATCATAGTAACGATTATATTAGTGTTATCAGGAATTATCATTGTTAGATTAGAATCGATTAATGATTGCGGAATGATCATTATTGTTGCTTAATTGATTGTAACACCGGTTATTATCTATTTTGAAGCCGACGAAAGAAGAAAAGAAATAAAGTCCTAAGTCGAGGGATCAAACTCGCCAACGAAAGAAAGAAAGGCGAGTGGGGGTATATAAAGGGAGAGGGCAGCCCTTACCCTCTCCCCACACCCACATTTTCAGCCATCAAAGAGGGGAAGAGAGAAAGAAGAGAAAAGGGGAGAAAAGGTTGGTTCAGGTAGATTCAAGCGGGCAAAATCGTCGTGTAGCAAGTCAAACCGAAGCTCTACTTCTCGGTGTCGATTGTGTGAGTTCTAGGACCCCACTTTTACTTGTTTTCAAATGATTTTGGGGCTGGAAAGCATAGAAAACCCGTTTTTGTATGTATGTGTGTTTGACCCATTTGGGTGTGTTGCGTGTGATGCGTTTAGAGGTGTTTCCGGGCTTGTGTGTGCTTGAATGATGTTGTTGTATGCATTCCTAAGGTCTAGGATGGTTGATTTAGGCTTGGAATGGGTTTAGATGACTTTGGAGGTCGAAAGGGCAGTTTGCGTTCGTTTGGAACTGCATTCTGCATCAGCTAGGGCTAGGCGACCGACTGGAGACTGAATGGAGGCCATAAGGCCGAATGGGGTGCAATTGGGTTCCATTAGCATGATTGGGTTCCATTCGCACGATTGAGGGTCCATTCGCACGATTGAAAGGCCAGTTGCATGGAGGTCAGCGATTGAAGGTCCAGTCGAATGGAGGTCAGCGATTGAAGGTCCAGTCGCATAAGTGCTCATCCGCATTAGTTACATTCGCATGAGTGTCCATCCACATTGGTTTGTTCGCATGATGTTCAGTCGCATGGAGGCCATACGACTGAAGGGTGTCCATACGCTAGAATAGGGCTGGTGCACCAGAGGAGAAGTGTAGTCTAACTTCTGACTTTCGGGGGAAAGTGCAGATGTAGCTTTGACGTAAAGGTTTCCATAAGAGCATGTAAGATGATGATTGAGGCCTTAGAGAGCATGTTGGGCATGATGTTGATGATGTTGCATGTTTATGCATAATGCATGTTATGTATGTATGATGTTTCCCTGTATGTTGTGATGACTGTGCATGTTATGTTCCTTGTTATGATGTGTGTTATCTTTCCTATGGCTTACGTGTCATGTTAATGAATGAATGAAGTATTATGTAACGTAAAGTGAAAGATAATGAAAGAGGAACATGATGTAAGAATGCATGCATTATTGAATGATAAATGTATCATTCAAGTTCAAGTGTTTACTCTTCCGCAACTAATTTGTTTTCCGTAGCTAGTTTTGTGTTCCGCATGAGCTTACTCTTCCGTAGAAGTCTTCACTTGAATTCGTCAAATATATCCATGTGAAATGTTCATCAATGTGTCCGGTGTTGGTCTCATCTGTACTGATGTTCATCCATAGAATATTTTCGGATGAATGTCTTGTAAGAAATATACTACGGAAGAACAAAAATGTTTATCCGTAGATATTATTACACTTAGTCAGTTTCAGAAACTGACCAAGTGTAATGTTTGAATCTTGTAATCATACACATCAACACATATATGGGTTAACCCATATATACATAATGTATATATATCATAATAATGATATATATCAGTGTTATCAGGAATTATCAATGTTAGATTGGAATCGAGTTAATGATTGCGGAATGATCATTATTTTTTTCTTAGTTGATTAATATTAAAAACCAATGACAATGAATATTAATGCTCGAGAACATAATGATATCAACACAATAAATCAAGGAACAAGATTTGAATAAGAGTATTTCATTAAAACTATTAATGATTACAAATAAACAAATAATGAATACTATAAACAATGATTTCTGTTAGGATCTGGTATTTGAACTAAACACCAACTGATTAACGTCTTAAACCAAACCAAATAGTGCGGAATCATATTTGATTGGCGATCCAATCAGTGAGAAGGCACGTAGAAACAATAATGTATTGAAACTAACGTCAAGAATCGATTAGGAATCAATCTACAGTGTTCTATGAACTTGGAGTACGAACTTA